>QFDD01000208.1:0-62309 GCA_006871305.1 Vachellia collinsii | reverse complement strand
ACTAATTTCTAATTGTACATATGGAATCTCACAAGACGTAATTAAATACCTCTCTCCATAGCCTTTTGATTCTTGAGGAGTTCACAGCCCAAGATAAGAATGAGCTGTAAATAGAGAACACTGAGTCAGTGGAAAAAAGGATGTCAGGCATTCTACTGACAACCCATATTATCTCTCAGGTTGTGAACTGTTCCGAATCACAAGGTTATGGCGCGGGTTATTTAATTTAGTCTTCCAATGCTGTTATGTATTGTGAGATTCTATATGCATGAATTATATGGTTTGTCTTACACATGGAATCAGATCAGTGCCAGGTTTCGGATTCAGTTATTGCCTATGGGTCTGAAAAAACTTGTATTAATTTTTGAGTCTAGTAAAGGAGCCTGTACAATTTTAGCGAAACTCAAGGATAATTCTTGTATCTTGGCTTCTTCTATCTGCAAAATAGCTGCATGCCAGAATTGTTTTACTAGCAGATCTCAACTCCAGATGCAATTTGGATTATATGTAATCTATATATCTCTTTATTTTTAATCATCATAGTTTTTAAAATCTACAATCACAAGTTTACTTTTAGATGTGAATTCTAAATTGTCCTGATAAAAGCCACACCAATAATATTAGCAGGGATCTTTTACCCCACCCCTGAGGAGCAAATTAAAACAAATTGGATTGATTTGGTGCTTCATTTTCTCTTTTTCAGCTCATCAAGGTTACATGTCATTCCAAAAATTGTTAAAGAAGTCAAGTCAAAAATAGATAAACTATTTTATGACGGATTCAGATTTGCTGGGATACAATCTCAAGTGGAAGAAGTAGAAAAGCTTTTGGATTTGAGTACAGATACAGATGATGTAGCTAAAGTTGTAGGCATTTGTGGTATGGGTGGATCGGGGAAGTCTTCTATCGCTCAAGTTTTATATCTTAAGCTGTTTCACTATTTTGATGCCTTCTGTTTCCTTCCCAGTGTAAGTGGACGTTTAAAGCTGGGTGACTTATCTCTACAGCAACTTCTTCATAGATATTTGATGACAGAAAATTCTGAGGTGAGGGGTTTTCTAGACAAGAGTTCTTAGCATGCAAAAGATTAAGAAAGCACAAGTTTCTCATAGTTCTTGATGGTGTTGATCATCCACAACATCTGGAAGAGTTGAACTTAATTGAAAAATCTAATTGTTTTGGTGGAAAGAGTAGAATCATTATAACAACTAGAGATGAACAGGTCCTTCAAAAATATGAGGTTGATCCAGTTTATAGACCTAAACTTTTATCCAGGGAAGAAGCTTTCAAACTATTTTGTTCTAATGCTTTCCCAATGGAATATCCTATTAGTGATTTCAAAGAGATGATAGATAGGGTATTGGAATATGCTAATGGCCTTCCATTAGCAATTGAAAGAATGGGTTCATACTTATTTGGAAAAAGTGTTGCAGAATGGAGAAGTTTCCTGATGGACAGAGAAGAAATTATTCCTCCCTATGAGATCACAAGGGTTCTTAGAAAAAGTTTTGATGAACTTGATGACAACAACAAGGAAATGTTTTTGGACATAGCATGCTTCTTCGTGGGGAAGGACATTAATTGTGTGAAGGAAATTTTACATGATTGTGGTCATTGTCGTGTTGACAAAGGAATCAAACTTCTTATTCAAAAATCAATCATCACAATTGCAAATCAAAGGATACAGATGCATGGAATGTTACAAGCAATGGGACGAGAGATTATTCGAAGCAAATGTCCAAGACAACCAGAACTAAGATGTCGATTATATCTTTTCAGTGACATCAAACAAGTTATGGAGAAACAAAGAGAGATGGTAAGTTTTGATACATTTTTTTTAACAAAAAAATACAATATGAAAAGTTAAAGTGATAATCTAACATTTCATTATTTTGTGTATATAAATGCATTTGTAAACCTAGGCGATAAGATGTGTTAAAGCTATAGCCTTGGATTTGGAAGAGCCAAAAAGGGTTACATTGAGGATTGAAGCTTTATCAGATATGATCAACCTTAGATTGCTTATATTTCGTAATGTGAAATTTTCTGGAACCCTCGATAATCTTTCAAGCAAGTTGCGATATGTTTCGTGGCATCAATATCCTTTCACTGGTTTGCCATCCAGTTTTCAGTCTAATAGATTGGTTCAATTGATCATGCCTGAAAGCAACATTACAGAAGTATGGAAGGACAAATTGGTATGCCAATTTTCTTCTTTTGCCTGTTAAATATCTCAAGTGTCGTGTTTTATTTGGCACAAGTACTATAGCTAATTATATATCCACTTTCGTATATTCTCTCATTTGCAGATGCTTCCTAAGTTGAAAAAAATGAATCTAAGTGGCTCGAAAGCTTTGAGAAAGACGCCAGATTTTGGTGGGGTTCTCAATCTAGAGAGGCTAGAACTTGAAGAATGCGCAGGACTATTGCAACTTGATGCATCTATTGCTGATCTTTCAAATCTCAAATTCTTGAATTTGAGGGGTTGCACCAATCTTGTTAGTATCCCTAATTCCTTGTTTTCTTTGAACTCGTTGGAAGTCCTAAATCTAGCTGGCTGCTCTAAACTTGCACATTGCTTGAATTTTTCTCCCACGAAGAGCTTGATACAAGTGAAACTGCTTAGCATTTGGCATAGTCCAGTCTTAGAAAAATTATTGTACTTTCTTCTATTGGTTTTACCGGAACAAAAAACTTATCATGAGTTTGCTTGTTGTTGTCTTATTTACATTATGTGTGTTTGTGAGGTCAAATAGGCATAAAGCTCAAGTCATGAAGGTTTGTACAAGTGTATTTTGGTGAATTTGGCAATAATATAATGTCATTGTCTTTTTATCAATTATATCTGATTCTCCTATCTCATCTAAGCCTAAAGGGTAAGATTGAAAGTTGTACTTTATTATTGCAACTTCTTTTATTATGTATGCCTACTTATTGCTTAATCATTGATAGTCTCAAATTAAGAATTAAACTCTTAATTAGTGAAAATATGTTGATGCCACGAAACGCATCATAGTTTGTTATAAAGACCATGAAGGGTTGTAGAAAAGTTCACATTCTATAATTTAAGCAATGTGATAAAAGCTTCAATTCTGATGGAATCCTTGAGGAGCCTTCCAAATTTAGGACTTTAGCTTCAAATCTTTCAATAGCCAGGACCTATACTGTAGTATTAACTTGCCTCATGAGGGGATTCTTGTGGAATAATAACACGTCTTCCCATTTCTTGCAACATATCATAATGATCTGAAAACTACCCCAAGAAACAACTATTAGGAAGTGATTTCCCCTGTTTCGTTCTTCTCATCATCGCCGTGTTGATACGTTTAAGTTGAGGGGTTCAAAGATGATATATTTAATAGCAGAAAACTTGTGTAAAAGAATTGAAGCTGCAAAAATTCAGATTATATGGTCAAAAAACTTAAAAGTAATCACTTTTAAGGTGGGAAAATAGTGGCATTAGGTGAGTTCACGGCAAAACAGAGTAAATCAGAGTATTGTGGCTTGGACAGCATAACATGATGCTAAGACTAAAAGAAAGAGGGAGTATACAGCAACACCCCAACATTTGCAATATAAGAAACCCAAGGAATTTGATGCTATAAATAAAGATATATGGACATAATCATAGTAGATGCTTCTCTTCACATTTGATAGTAAGAAAAAAGAATACACTAGCCTCCGATTCTGGTACGAGAACCAACTGATTTTTTAGATGATTAAGGAAATTAAATGCATTATTTTAAAGTATTTATATTTATTATATTTCAACAAATTAATTTATTTGACTTACAAACTGATACATAATCTAATAATACAGATAAATAAATACCTTTTAAGCAATACATTTATCTTTCTTAATCTTTCAAAAATATGTTAACTGACTTTTATATTAAGGATTTCAAGTAAATATAACATGTTCTTCTCAAACTATGCATCAACGCAAACACTTCAACATTTTTGATACCCCTCTATAAGTTGGTTGTAAACATTCTAATAGGGCAATGATATAGAAACAAATATGGATGGAGCTGAGGAAGTACGAGAGCGGAGAGGCAAGAAAAATAAATGATTGATGCAGCATTTTAAAAGGACAAAATACTGAACAAATAGTAAAATCAAGTATATTTTCGACTTTTCGTCTACATTGCTCAAGTCTCCTTTGAGAAAATAATTGCTAAATGGATTATTCGAAAAGTTCAAGCAATTGGCAAACTTGGAGCAAGGAGCCAAATTTAAGTTCTCTTGAGGGTTGAGGAAATAACTTATTGGGAATGCTCACAAGCTTAGTAAAATTCCTTAAATTTAAGGATTTGATCCTTGAAAGATAAGAAATATATGAATCAAGTTGTGATATTTTAACACACCCTTCAAGATCTAGCCTCTCAAGACTTGGGAATTCTTCAAAATTTGGCATATTTTCGTTAAATCTTTTGAAGCCGCTAAGATTCATGTTCCTCAAACAAGGGAATTGGTGTGTATAAAATAAATCAGCTAAATTTAACTATAAATTAAACCCCGCATGAAAAAAATGAGGACATATATAGGGTGTGAGTGGAAAACTTGACATGATAAATATAACTTGATGTAAGTATAGTTCAAAAGTAAAAGTATATAATTTCTTAATTTATATACTACCCACTTCCTTAAAATAAGGCAATTAAATTTTGTTTGATAGAATAAGGAAGCTAAATACACTAATTAAATATATTTATTTATGTTTATAATATATCAATTTATAAGTTATGTAAATTAGATTGAAGACATATGATAAATAGAAATAATTTTTAAATAATGTATTTAGTTTCCTTAGTTTCCCCAACAAAAATCAACTAACTCTTATATATTTAAAGATGTGATTTAGTATTAAATGGAAATTATTAGTTGATAGGCCCTGTTTGGATTAGCGTTATAATAGCACTGTCATACAAGTTGAGATAAAACTCCTCTCACTTATTTATCTTATAAACCGTAAATTACGTCGTTTCCTATAAAAAAACTTACCACTAATTTAAATTAAATGATGCATGCGATATAGCATTTATGAATAGCAAATAGCCAAATGCACTTAAATAGATCTGTGTCTGAATAACTTCTGTCTCTTGCAAGGAAATGATGATTGTTGAACACTTTTTCTTTCACCAAGCTCCTCAAGATCAAAAGGACAAAACTCCAAACAATATGCAAGTTTGGAGCAACACGCCAAATTTAACATTGCTAAAGAGGGTAGAGAAAATAAATCATTGGGAATACTAACTAGATTACTACAATTCCTCAAATTTAAGAATTTGAGGTTTGAAAGATCAGCAATAGATGGATCGAGGTGTGATAAATTAGTGCATCCTTCTAGCTCTAGCCTCTCCAGATATGGAAGTTCTTTGAAATTTGGCATCTCTATAAAATCTCTGGATCCATTAAGATTCATGTTCTTCAAGCAAGAGAAAACCTGAGGATAAAAAAAAAGTGTAGCAAGGAATTAGCTAAACAATATCTAAAATTTAGAAGGGTATAGGCACAATTAATTAACCTTAATTACCTTTCCTTCTTCCCATTCATTTGTGATGCAGCTATTAGATACCTTTTCTTCATCCCATATGCTTGTGATGCAGCTATCAGTCAAAATCAATTCCCTAAGAGAATATGGTTCAAAACTTGATGGCAAAGAAGTGAAAGGATATTGGTGCCATGAAATGTGTTGGAGTCGCTTTGAAAGATGCTTTAGGACCCCAAAAAATTTCACATTATGAAATATGAGCAGTCTAAGATTGCTCATACGTGATAAAGCTTCGACTTTTAAAGGACTCCTCTGTGAGTCTTCCATTTCCAAGACTATAGCTTCAACTTTAAGAGTAGCCTGAAAATAAATACGTTCATACAAAAAAGATGCAAAGTAAATGTTTTAACCCAAGAAATGGTTGCAAAACTCACAGTGTCGTTTTGCATAACTCCATAAATATCATTGAAATCCCACAATCTGCTCCACTCTTCTGGGTTGGAAGGGAATTTATGCTGAACAATTGTTCTTCCCATTTCTTGCAATAAACTATGCATTTGTATTTTTTGGTCCACAATAGTCACAAGTGATGTTTCAATTAAAATTTGTATATCATTCTTCAAATCATGTCCACTAAGGGCACCATTTTCAACTAAAGTTTTCATATAGTTCAGATATAGATCAAGGGCACGAACAGTTCCTGGCTTAATATGATATATATGATGATCTAAAATTCCTTCTACATATTTAATCTCCTTCCCTATGAAAAAGCATGCAATGTCTAAGAACATTTCTCGAGCAATTAAGTCCAATTCGAAAAAACTTCTTCTGAGGACCTTCATTACCGTAAAGCTAGCAACCCTTTTGAATTCAGCCAATGCTGTGCTCCATTCAGAGGCTCTTGTATTAAGAATGAGCCTAGCTTTACAATTGCTAATGGAAGGCCGTTGGCATATTCAAGTGCCCTATTTATTATCTCCTCATCATAACCTCTTAAAGGAAAATCACATCTGAAAGCTTTTCTACAAAATAATTGAAGAGCTTCACCTCTAGTCAATAATTTAACCCTATAAATATCATGCCTCTTGAGCACCTTAAAGACTCCTTCATCTCTAGTTGTTATGATGATTCTACTCCTTAAGCCTAACAAGCTAGCATCTATAGTCTGGCTTAGTGGTTCTAGCTCTTGGTAAATATCAACACCATCAAGAACTAGGAGAATGTTCTTGCCACTTACTAGCCTCATGCTCATAAGAAATTCATCAGATACATTGACTAAAAAATGAGAAGCATCAAAATGGTGAGAGATCCTATCATAGAGAACTCTGGCAAGCGTTGTCTTCCCTATCCCACCCATGCCACAAATCCCCACGACTCGAACTTCATCATTTGAACCCAAATCCAGAAGCTCTTCTACTTCTCTCAGTTGAGATTTCATTCCTACCAGGTCTGCATGAACATACGCTAATTGATGAACTTTTTTCTTGACCTCTCTAACAATATCATCAATAACTTGTGGCCATGGGCTGCAGTAAAAAAAGAAAGAAATTAAATTACCAAATTAATCAGTTATCAACATTATGGTTGACTAATTGACACAGAAAAACCATGAATAGATTTACTCACTCAGATGCTATATCCCAACCAGAGAGATTGGCCACTTGTTTTATTGCTAATCTCCAGCTGTGTACCATGCGTAAATTCTCTGGGAACCTTTGTTCATGTTCAGCAAAAGCCTTTCCAAAAGAATTACTCAGGTTTTGAACCTCGGATGGATCGAGATCGTAGAAAATTGGGAAAACAGTGTATCGGGGTTCATGAATGCGTGCAACGATCTCAGAGAGCTCCTCAAGGCACCATATGGAAGAAGCGTAGTTTTTTGAGAAGACAACCATGGAAATGTTGGATTGTCGAATTGCTTTATGAAAGTGACGAGGAAGAAAGATGGAATCACCTGGTTCAAGCTTCTTATCATCCCAAAAGGTGTTCAAATCGTCAGTTTCAAGGGCAGCCCAAAGCATGTCTGTGAATCTGCAAGTTTCATCATCTCCCTTGAAACTGAGATACACATGAATCGGCCTTGATGATGAGCTACTACTGAAACTCTCCATGTCTGTAACCTTTCGGTGATAATTTGACAAGCGGGATTTGAATGGAATCACAGTTCCTCAACGACTCACTGTCCGCTCACTTGATTCAGACAAAGTTTGGGAGCTCCGTCAATGGCTCTGCCAATGAACGAGACTCCTTGAAGAAGAAGAAGAAGAAAGTTATTTTTGAGTCTTCTAACATGGCAAAAGTTGTTTTCAACTTCGCTTCACGTGGCAAAAATTCTTCCACCCAATTCCCTGAAACTCTCCGGCCTCCACCAGCTTGGCTAAGATCAACTTCAACCTCGTCAGCTACTCTCTAGTTAGCTCACCACCGTGTCTCTGGCCAAAGTATCCGATTAGTCCCACTCCATTTACGTCACTCTCTGCTCACTCGATTGAGACATTAATTGTCAACCATCCACCAAAGTCTTTTTATCTCCTTTTAAGTAAATGAAAGAAGAAAAAAATTGCCCCTTTCGAATTGGTTTTTCTACTGGGCAAATGCAGAGAGTTTGAGCTTGCCTCTGAAGTAATAAAACCTTAATTTAAAAAGTGATTTCACACAATCTAAAATAAATATATAAAAGTGTTTTGTTTCGACTTGTGTGAAATTGATTTTCAGAATTGATTAACAAAAATGCTCTTAATCAGATTCAAATAGATTAAGTCTTATTTAAACCATCCAAAATTGATTTCTTTTTAAGAGTTCATACTTTTAAAAAAAAAACATTTAGTAGTAGGTATAAAATCTAAAATAAAGATAACCACCTAACAATTATTTTTAAAAATAATTTTTATTTAAAAATCATTATTTTAAAAAAAATCAAATCTAAAGTGTTAGAAACAAATCTAAATGGTTCAAATTTGATTGACTTTTTCTCCTAGGCGTAATGTTTAGCATGAAAATCTGTCCAGAGTACTTCTTGAGTTTTTTTCTTAAGTAAAATGGGAGAAACTTCTGTTATTAAATATAAGCAATATTATAAACTTCCATGAATAGTTAATGTGATGTTGGCAAAAAAAATACTCCTCATAATTATAAGCATCAAGATGGGAGAAACTTTTATAAATGTAACTAAGCAACATTAAAAGTTTATTATGAAATTTTAAGTGTATAACGGATATGAACAAGAAGTTGGACATATTAAGGAATGTTGTTCATTTTGTGTGCAGCCTCTCCTATATTGCCATGTACAAACAAAGTAATTTCATATAAGCAAGTAAACAGAAACCTACAAATGATACATTTCACGTGATTTTATAATGCACCTCATTTTAAGTCACATCAAAATCAATTTTATGATTAACGAGTTTGACTGACAAACAACTTTGGGCCTGTTTCGAATGGTGTTGGAGAAATATATTGATAAAAAAAGAAAATTTATTTCACATACTTATTTCATAAATCGTAAATTATTTTAAAAAAATAGTTTCCACCGTTAATCTAAACAAACAAAAACCATAAAGTTTAAATAGAGACAAATGATGAAATGTGATTCAATGTTTTTTCAATGTCACCACCAAAAGAGTTTAGATTATTAACAGCCAGATGGTGACGTGTAAGAATATCATTTTTAAAAAAAAAAGGGTTAAACCTACTTTTGGTCTTTATAGTTTACCCTAATTTTGTTTTTTGTTCCTGAAGTTTAAAAGTTATGGTTTTGGTCTACTAAGTTCACTCTGTCTAAAACTGTCAGTCCCTATAGTTTTAAAATGATCTACACTTAATGTTAATACTGTTAATTTTGCTTATGTGTCACCAACTCCGTTAATTATAGTGAAATTGCTTAATAACTGAATAAAATAACATAAAAAAAAATTGTTGTGTAATTTATCCTTATAGTTTTAGAGACTTGAATGTTTGACTCAGTTAATTAACACAATTAAATTTCGGAATCAAAATAAAAATTCGTTCAAAGTATAAAGATTAAAACCAAAATTCATTCAAAGTATAGAGATCAAAAGCAAAATTGTTCAAAAGTACATGTGCCTTTTAAAATTACATGGACTAACAGTTTTAGACAAATTGAATTTGAGGGACCAAAACCATAACTTTTAAATTTCAGAAATCAAAATCTTAATTGAGGTAAACTATAGGGACCAAAAGTATGTTTAACAAAAAAAACAAGAAGACAACTTTGAAGTGGCTTCCATATTAAAAAGTAACTGTTTGAAAGGAAGTGAGATTGATCAAAGAAATTCCCGGAAGGAATCAAAATATCATATGCTCGGAAGATAAGATTGAAGGCCTCTTTTACAAGTATGTTCCAACAAAAGGGTGTAAAATTAAAAGGAGTATGAAGGATAAGATCAGAAAGAACCATCACCGTTGGATCACACTCCAGTCGTTGCTCTCTATGCACAACCCATGATTTGATTTTTGACATTTAATTTCTGTCCTTTGACGCCACACCACGGCCGGTGAAAGCAACCATCACTTTGCGTTTCTTGCTCTAATTTTCTTTACAATTCCCCCTCCAATCTTTCTAAAGAGGATCGAGAGAATAAGTGATTGAGAATACTAACAATATTAAGACAATTTCTTAGAGTTAAGAATTTGAACTTTGAAAGATAAGCAATAGATACATCAAACGGTGATAATTTAATGGAACCTTCAAGGTCTAATCTCTCAAGATTCGACAATCTTTTGAAGTCGGGCATTTAATCAAATCTTTGGGGCCACTAATATTTATTTTTCTTAAAAAGTCTGTCAATGAACAAGGTATAGTAGAAATCAGCTGACAGTATCCACACTCATCCATTATACTTCTTCTGATATTTAATATAAGATTAATTTCAATAAAGAGATTGAAATATCAAGTGAATCTTAATCAAAAACGGAAATAAGTATAATTCAACTCATAATAGTTCCATTCACACATAATAACATCACCATATCTCTTTCCTGTCTATTTGTGGCGTGGCTACTAAGATTCATGCTTCTGATCTGTGGATAAAAAAGTGTAATATATATAATATCAAGTAAAAAATATACATATACTGGTACAAAAAATATTTTTTTGACAGCATAAAAAAACTTTTTAAACAATATACATATATGCAATTTAGATAAGGACGATTTAGAAAATAAGTATTTAGATACGGTTTAAAAAATTAACTTTTAGATAGCATTCTAAAATACAATCTAAAAAATTTCTAGCATACCTCTTTAGTTGGTGGATATGGGTTCCAGAGCTGGATGAATTTGAGCCAGTCGGATTTTCTCTTATCAAAGTTCTGATTATTGTTGTTCATCATCATCCTCTTCGTCGTCACAATCAGGAGAACCCCTCTTCTTGATGGGAATAAACTCTTCAAGAACAGGCGACGATTTGAGATTTCTTGACCAGTGGAGATGAAGAACCTAGGTTTGAGGCTCGAAGAAGGAGAAAATAAATGGAGTTGGTGAAAGAGCAGAAGTTATGGCACTAGGTGAAATTTGAATTGATGTTTTTTAGACCGCACCAATTTAGACGTGGTCACAGTTTAAAAAACGTTTTTTAAACCGTACCTTTTTATATATAATCTAAAAGATTAATTTTTTAGACCGTCTCTATTTGTATGCGATCTAAAAAATATGTGGGGTTTAAAATATTTATTTATATTTATAAAATATAACACCAATTATAGTTTTTAGGGTTAAAGTGCATATTTAATAATAAAGTATTGCTGAAAGAGTAGATTAAACAATTTTTTTTAAAAAATATCTTAAATAAAAGGCACCAAAAAGAACAACCCGTTAAATCTAACTCACATTGACTTTGTACATGTTGGAGTTTGAAAAAAAAGAAAGATATACAAGGGGAGGTGGTGGGGAGTAAGTGTGATGCGGAAGAGAGAGGACAAGTAGAGTCTGCAATAGAACGTCTCGAATAGAACAAACCTCGTTTTCATAATTGAATAATTGAATGGAGAGGCAAAAGGAAGGCAAACATCCAAACCATGGATCCTTATCATCATCTTCTTCGTTCTTTCCTCTGGGAAAGAATCTTCCCTCACAAAGCTGTGTTGTTTAGATTGTTTTTTGTGCTCAAAGTCCGAATTGTCCGCTACACGTACGATCCTTCCTCTAACTTCCAATAAATTTCCTACTCGTCGCTGTCTCTCTTTCGTGTTGACCACTGCTGTTGCCGTTGAAGCTACTAAAATCTGACGACAGATGGAGAAATCCGGGTTTAATAGAGATGCTCAACACAATCGAACATTTTCCTTTTCATTTAAAAAAAATGAGGATGACTAGAACGCCTTGGTTGGAATAGATTTAACGGCTCCATCCCTCCTTTCAATCAGTCTGCTCTTTGAACATTCAACGTCTCCGGTTGCAACTTTTCCGTCCTATTCCTGTCAGGCATATTTTAGTCCGTTTCGAACCCTCCTCCTTCTCTCAAAACCCAGACCTCTACGGCGAAATCATCCACAAAGAATGCCATCCCAGCGCACCTTTCTTCCCACCAGCAGCACCGGTCGATGATGTTGCTACTTGGTCAGAGTGCCCAAGTCGACGGCGTTGACAGGTTAATTCGTCCATCATACAAGGAAAAGCACATAAAAAATGCAGTTATTATTGGGTTCTGCGCAGGGAACAGGTAGACAAGAAGGAGTCTTCGAGGACTCTAATGGATTTCGATGGGACGGCGACGGTAAAAGCGGCAATGATGATGCGAATGGAGCAAGAGAAGGAACTGGAGGAGGTGAAGAAGGTGCAGGGGATGCAAGTGGGGAAGAGTGGGAGCTGAATGTTCTATGCAGAGGAGGTGCAACTTTTTGCAGCAGTACAACCCTTCGTCTGCTCCTTGCCGTCGTTGACGAAGAAGATGAAGCCATGGACAACGCTGGACAGTTGGGGGAGGTAGGCTTCATACTTTAATATCTTCGTTCAATTCTCCATTCCACCACGTCTACTGCTACGTAAACACTCTCCAACGAACGTTTTCACATATTCAAGGGGGTTGTTCTTTTTGGTGCATTTGCAATTCGTAAAGTGTATTTAAGACACCTTTAAAATATTTTTTATTCAATCTGTTCTTTTAACAATACTTCATTATTAAATACACATCTTAATCCTAATTTTTAAATCTCATCCTTCATAAATGGTTTAAATAAGATGGTTCAAATAACTTTTTTCTACTAGCGATGTCAAGTTTTTTATTGTAGAATTTGACTGTAGTTCGACACACATAATAACATACCATATCTCCCCAGGTGGTTGTGATACAGCTACTAAGATTTATGCTTCTCAAGGGGAAAGCTTGTGGACGAGGAAGTGTAATAGAAAAATCCGCAAAACGATATGCATAATCCTGATGTTGATTGTATGTTGGGCTAAGGATCATATTTACCTTGAAAGTTGTTGCAAATAATTACCGGGTATTCGAAAGTTTTTATTGGATTAATGTTGCCCCGATATTTTAACTAAGGTCAATATTACCTCAGAAGCATAAAAAAGTAGCAATTTCGCCCCAACATTAGTTGACTATTAATTAACCCAATCCAGCTGATGTGCCTCTATTATATAGGATCTAATGTCACATCATCTTCCAATCAAGTTGAAGTGACGCTCCAGAAATATCATTGATCTGTCCTTTAGAGCTTTTTGCAATTCTTTTTTATAAGATGAGTCTATGAATATATCTCTCTCATTTACTGCAACTCTAAATCCTTACAATACTATCTATAGGCCTTGCAGATTCCTCTTATCAATGCTTTTCTAAAACACCAATTCAACTTGATTGGATGATGGAGTGGCATTATATCCAACATAGCAAAGTCATCTCAACTTGATTGGATCAATAAACGGTAAAAACTAACTGTGGTAGTGAAATTGTTATGTTTTTATACTTTCAAAGCAACATTGAACCTATTTAAAACTTCTAGGGTGATATTGCACCAAAAAAAATTCTGGATGCCCAATGATTCTTTGCTAAAACTATCAGAGCAAAAATAACCTTTAACCCTTGTACATAAACTCAACTATGAGTTTCACACATAACATTGCCTTATCTCTTTCCCATATATTGGTGATGCAGCTATCAGGTGTTTGTCGGTCTCTTTTCCTTCTTGAAATTAAGAATTGGATTTGAGCTTCGAAATGTTAGCAATAAATGGTTCAACATGTGATTTTGATTGCATGATTCAATTCTGAGTTCAACACACACACAATAACATTACTATACCTCTTTTCAGTCTACTTGTGATGAAACTATCGTCAGGTATTTCTCAATCTCCTTCCCTTGTAGTCATGATGCAGCTATCTAGTGTCTTTTCTCCTTCCCACATTTTTTATGGAGCTATCGGGCAAGATCAACTCAATGAGATTATTTGGCACAAATTAAACTTGACGGTAAACAAATGAAATGATATTGATGCCACAAAACATATTAGAGCTTATTTGAAAGATGCTTAAGGGCTTTATAAAACTTCACAAAATGAGTAGTCTAAGATTACTCATATGTGATAAAGCTTGGACACTTAATGCCCTCTCTTGGATTTAAACTTTATTGGGTTAACTTTGGTGATGGGGCTAACACTGTTAACTAGACTGACCGAGAATGTTGATTATGACTAATGTAGTTTACACATCTCAAAACTAAAATTAAAATTTGTTAGAAGTACGGAGATCGAATGGGTTCAACCCCTTTTATATTTAGATTATAAATTCTTAAATATAATGGGCCAGGAAAGAATAATTATGCTAAATTATACTTCCCTGACCTTATTTATAGGGTAAATGAAGAATGTTTTATTTAATCATATTTATAAATCACATCATTAAATGTTTCACATAAATGTACCATTTCATCATTTATTCATTATGTATTGAATTTATTCTCATATGTTATAATGAATATTATTTAAATATGAATTAAGTTTGGAAAACTATTGAATTTTAAGATAAAAGTAATGAGATTTAAAGTTTTTTTTTAGCAGTGTAAAACATGTTGGGAGCAAATTTTAAATAGGATGAGAGGAGTACAAGAGTTGTAGCTAATAATGATTTATCTGGTCTCGATTAAATTGAGCGAGTCTTCGTGTGATCCAATACATCCGTATATAAGCTGCGGGGAACTCAACAAGCAGCAATAAAAGAGTTGTTCCCCAATCAACTCCTTGGAGCTTTGAATACTGCCATGGAGTACTTCGAGAGAAGCTCATCATCGTTGAAGCTGAGTCATGTATATATAAGCTTTCGAGGCGATGAAGAAGGCACTCGTAGATTCATCCGAAGCCTATCGGCTGCTCTTAAAGCACAAGGCTTCAGAATCTTTGGAGATAACAAGAGGCTTGAAACGCCACCCTCCGATCTTCCATGTACCCTCGTGAAGCAATTGATGAGTCGTGGGTTTGGATTGTGGTATTCTTCAGGAACTATGCTTCTTCATGTTGGTGTTTGAAGGAACTAGAGCAGGTTATTACTTTGTGTCATTGTGATTTTGATGATCTGCTCGTAGAAATGTGTGCCAATTTAGAACCAGTGGTACTTCTGATGAAGAAAGTGAAACAAGCTGGTTTGGAGCAGACATAGACAAGGTGAACGAATGGAGGCCAGCTCTGAAACATGGGTACGGTGTCTGCAGTATAACAGTTTTTTTTTTTACGATGCCGATGTGGATTTAAGATCCATTGCTCAACGTATTGAAGAACATTACACACAAGATTCATTTGATACGGTGCCCCTATTGAGGGGTGTTATCAAACAAATCTCCACTCAAGTGGCCACTCTCTCTCGCTGGCACGTACTGAATGAGTACGTAATTAAATTTTACTTCTCTTCTTGTCTTTTTTTCTTTAGCCGACATGCATACTCTTGGCCAAAAAAAGAAAGCAAATTGTTGATCAAGTTATTCCCTATGGGTCTCAAAAAGCTTTAGGTTTTGGTTAATTAGTACCTGAATAATGCCTATATGGGTCACAAAAAATTAGTACTCTTAGTCTCTCCTGTGCTAAATATTAGTTAGATGAGGGGTTTGATTTTCTTTTCTAAGGAAAAAGTTCTCCGTGAGTTGGGTTTATCGGCTCACCAAAGATGAACATGCCTTTGAGTTAGGAGAGCACTTACAAAGATGTATTGAAACATGGGTTAGAAAACTCTATCATTAGCCGTAGAATTTGAACTCTGGGAGCCAACCCCTTTGCCAATTAGATCAACCTTTGTTGGCGATAAAGTTTTTACTTTTATCTTAAATAAATCAGTTTTTCTCACTAATTTATAATTTTTACCTTAGATATGTATCATTATTCATTACACATATTAAATGGTTCGTAGTTCTAATGCACATGGTTAGATAGGGTATTCTGATAAAACTAATACCCATTTATTATAAATAATTAACTTAATTAATTTTGTTATTATATTCAGATTAGTTATCTAGCTTTTATATTGAGGATAGTATATGTCAATTCAAGATTGTCCGTGAACAAACTTGATTGATTTCATGTTTCATTTTCTGTTTTTTTAGATCATCATCATCAGGATGACAAGTTATTCAAAAAATCATTAAATAAGTCAGGTAAAAAATATATAATCTATTTTATGACTTTTTGGGATTTGTTGGGATACAATCTCAAGTTGAAGAAGTAGAAAAGCTTTTGGATTAGAGTACAGATGATGAAGTTCAAGTTGTAGGCATCTGTGGTGAAGTAGGAGTAGGTAAGTCTACTATTGCTGCAGTTTTATATCTTAAGATCTTTCAATGTTTTGATGCCTTTTTTTTCCCTTCCCAATGTGAGAAAACGTTCAAGGCAAGGTGACTTATCTCTAAACAACTTCTTCGGAGAAATTTGAGGACAGAAAATTCAGAGATAAGGCATATTATATGCCAAGATTTCTTAGCTTGCAAAAGGTTAAGAAAGCACAAATTTCTCATAGTTCTTGATGGTGTCGATAATACACAACATCTAGAAGAGTTGAACTTAGTTGAAAATTCCAATTGTTTTGGTCGGGAAAGTAGAACCATTATAACAACTAGAGATGAACAAGTCCTTCAAAAATACCAGGTTGGTACAGTTATAGACCTAAACTTTTATCTGACGGTGATGAAGCTTTCAAACTATTTTGCTCTGAAGCTTTTCCAAGGGAATATCCTGTTGGTGATTTCAAAGAGATGGTAGATAAGGTATTGGAATATGCTAATGGCCTTCCATTAGCGATTGAGGCATTGGGTTCATTCTTTTTTGGAAAAATTAAAGCATCATAAAATGGAGAAGTTTCCTGGATAGAGAAGAAATTATTCCTCCCCATGAGATCATAATGAAGAGCTTAGAAAAAGTTTTGATGATCTTGATGACTTGAGCAAGGAAATGTTTTTGGACATAGCATGTTTCTTTATAAGGAATGCCATTAATTGTGTGACGGAAATTTTACATGATTGCTTGTGTTTCTATGTTGATATAGAGCTTCTTGTTCAAAAATCACATATCACAATTGAAAATCAAAGGATACAAATGCATGGGATGTTGCAAGCCATGGGATAAGAAATTATTCGACGACAATGTCCAAATCAGCCAAAAGAGAGAAATCGATTATACCCTTTCAATGACATCAAATTATGGAGAAAGACACATGGTAAGTTTTGATACCCCTTTTATTAGCACAACATTACAATATGAAAAATGATAATCTAACATTTCTTTATTTTAATTTGTGTATATAATGCATTTATAATCATAGAAGATAAAGGAAAATGTTGAAGCTATAGCCTTGGATTTGGAAGAGGAAAATATTTATGGCTACATTGAGGATTGATGCTTTGTCGGATATGGTCAACCCTAGATTGCTCATATTTCGTAATGTGAAATCCTCAATGATCTTTCAAGTGAGTTACAATGTGTTTCACAGCATCAATATCCTTTCACTAGTTTACCATTAATTAGTGATAAAGTTGTTGAATTTTAAAGCAGAGTTAATGAGGTTTAAGATTTTTCTTTATTCGTGTGAAACATGATGGAAATAAGTTATAAAAAAGATCAGCCAGATGAGTATTAGGAATTATATTATTCTATCAAGTGTCCTGTTATATATACACAAGCACTATATATCTAATTATATATCTACTCACTTATGCACATATATTCTCTCATTCATATATAGATGTTCCCCACGTTGAGAGAAATGAATCTAAGTGGCTCCAAAACTTTGACAAGAACGCCAGATTTTGGTGGGGTTCCCAATCTTAAGAGGCTCGAGTTTGAAGGATGCATTGGATTGTTGCAACTTGATCCATCCATTGCTAAATTTTCAAAGCTCAAATTCTTGAATTTGAGAGGTTGCATCAATATATATACTACTACAAAAGGAATTTTTCAAGTCCAATGAAAAGGCTTTCTAACATCCAGCATATGGTGAACGTCTTTATCAAAGACATTAGAAGCATCTTCATGTAAAGTCCAGCAAGTATTGGACTTAAGAGGTATAGCCTTTAACATCTAGCATTAAGCCTCTCATACCCAACCATTATATGGCTAGACGTGAGAGGTATAGCATCTCATATCTAGCCTTTATATGGCTGGATTTGAGAGACTAGGCCTGGATAAATATATATAATTATTAAAAGATAAATATATTATGAAGTAATTAATTATGACCACCACAAATCCTACAAATTCAACAATTATAAAATCAAACAATAAATAAAATTATAAGAAGAATATAAGGAGATGACAACAAAAATTAGGAAATAAAGATGCAACATCCAGATAGTAATAAGTCTAAACTATCAATAGGAGTCTTAAACTATCAGTAGGAAGCATCATGAATAAAAAGGTTATAAAAATTTTACAATAGTCAATGTTATTTTGCATTTGAAAACAAACCTTCAGTATCTGCATAATTTTTTCTTCTTGTATCCTATTTGCATATCTTGTTTTTCCTGTAATATGCATGTTAATTAGATCAAGTGTAAAGTGATGGAACATATCACGAAAAATATAAAATAATTTCATTAAGGGGATTTGAATTTTGAGGAAGGAGGAGTAAATGTGCTTCTCAATTCTTGGGGGGCAAGCTCGTCAACATTTACTGCTTCACTTTTGAAAAATATTTTCTTTCTCTCTCTTTACCTTCACTATTTTGTCGGCAAAAAAAAAAACGGAACGAGATATTAGATGTGTTTTGCTAACTTTGTTTAATAATCAATGTTACAGAAAAAAAAACCACATTTTGATCCCATTATTTTAGATGGAGAATCATAAAGTAGAGAAAGAAGCCCTTTTACTGGGAAAATTATTACCACTTTGTTTTAGAGAAAGAAGTACTTTTACCCTTGACATTACCACTTTTAGAGAAAGAAGCACTTTTACAAACCACTTACAATTTTTAAGAGTAAACAAGAAGAATGTAATAGAAACTCAATATTTTTTTTTTATACAAATAGAAACTTACATTATGCTTGAGATAGCATAGGTTGATTGAGGAGGAAAGGGGAATTAGAACGAGAGCAATTGCTCTTCAAAACCCCTAAAAATGGTGACTATTGGCAAAAACCCGTAAAATGCTCTTCTGTTGACTTAAACCTCAGGCCTAATTTGCTTGGAGCTACCTCCAATGGTTGAGAGAACTTGGATAGCAGTTTATTGTTCTCCATTCCTTGGCTCAGATGGAGGCGCTAAAATGAGGAGAAGGCAAAGAGAGAAGGCCAAGAGGAAGAGGATGATGAGTACAACGATGAAGACGGGGAAGAAGAGTAGGAAGGAAGGCGGGGGAGGCATAGGCAGCAAAAGCAGGGGAAGGAGGAAAATGGAGAGAGTGAAAAGGAGGAGGATATCGATGGAGTATCTTAACATTCCAGAGAAGGACAAGGTAGCGGCAAAGTAAATAGGATTTTAAAAATAGAGACGAAGCGGAGAAGGAAAAGAAGAGAACGAAGAAAAATGAAAGGAAATTGAAATATGGAGCTTGAGAAGTAGTAGAGTGGGTTTTAAAAACCCTAGGGGGCCTTCTGACCCCCAGCCTCAAAAGGCTAGGTTTGAGAGGGTCATTCTCTCAAGTCCAACCCTTTATTGTTGAACGTGAGAAGGGGATGTAGAATCCTTCTTCTGTAGCAATGAATCTTGTTAGTATCCCTAATTCCACGTTTTATTTGAACTCGTTGGAAGTCCTAAATCTAACTGATAGCTTTAAACTTGCATATTGCTTGGAGTTTTCTCCCATGAAGAGCTTGATACTTGGGAAACTGCTTAGCGTGTGGCATTAGTCCATTCTTAGAAAAGTTGTTGTATAATGATCTAAATATATTTTTATTTATAAAATAAACTGATATATTTACAGGGTTCGTATTGACTAGGGCATCATCATCACAGACATAATTGTTTGACCCTTATTGAGACAGAAAGATGGATTCTCAAAAAACTCGTTTTGTATTTTAGTAAAATCAGTTCCTCTTAAGCTTTAATAATAATTGAACAAATAAGATAAGAATATTAACAACTTTCTTAAAGTTAATATAACAAATAAATAATTGTATCACATTTTATAGAAACCAAAAAAAAAACATTAAACACTACTAATATTGTTTTAAAATTTCATAACTTCCATTTTTAATTTACTCTTATTAATATACACACTTTTAAGACAAAAAAAGTCTACTCCTATGGTTCAATTTATTAAATAAGATTTATTATTTGTTTATTTAATATTGAATATTTAAAATATATGATAATATATTTATTTTCTAAATTAATTTATTAATTATTTATAAATAGTACTAAAAAAAATCCATTCTCTCTACCCAATGAATACGAGCATAGCGGTATTTGAAGATGAAAATATGACTATTTGTAAAAATTGTCAAAAGACTATATATGCCACTTGCTAACACAAGAATAAATGAACATATCAGCAAATCAATATTGCTGCGTGCAATGTTGGCAAAAAAAAAAAAAAAATATTGCTGCGTGCAAGATTTTCTAGAGAATCTAACTAAGATTCTTTATTAGAGTTGGAGAGGAATGATCTCATTGGATTCAGTTGTTTCGAGCTTCTTGGAAGTTCAAACGTTGTGCAAGTTTGAAACAACTCGAAAAGTTCAGATTTTTCATGAGAAGTTGAAAAAGATGAGATCTTTTGGGATCCTCATTTGACCACACTCACACAGTTTCTCTAATTCTCATTTTGCAATTTTCGCAATATAACATATATAACCCTAGTCCAATATATAAGTCGTTGCTAACAAATTTACACGAACTTTGGCCAAAAAAAAAAAAAAATTTACACGAAATAATGAATGATATTAAATTGATAAAATTTATGTACTTCACTCTTATTAAAGAATGTAATTTTAAATATGCATTTATCATCGGTCACCTTTTTCTTTTTCTCCATCCCCCTTGTTGGAGGGGTAAAAGTGAAAAATAATAATTAATTATTCTATGAACCTTATATATTTTAGACCAAACTTTCTTTCTAAAAGACGGGTGGAAGTATTTTGTCTAAAAGTTAATAATAGTATTAATTACCCTCTTTCAGTTCAAAATATATATACGTCATAAGGTGAAAATAACTAAATTAAGCAACTTGAAAAATTGGTTAAATTGATTAAACATAATAAATATGTAAAAGATACAATTTTTTCTAAAATACCCTTATTTATCGAAAAGAGGGAGAGATTAAGTGAAAAGAAATGAGAGAATGGGTGAAAATAATAGATGAGAGCAAAAATAATTAATTAAATGTAAAAATGGAAAATTATGCATGAAATGATGAGATAAATTTAAACTTCACCTTATATAATAAATCAAACTCCTTCGCAAGTTTTCACCTTATATCGTGGTCAATAGTATTGAATTCTCATTTTTCACAAATGCCTATGTTATTAACTACTCATTTGTTTCTAAATGCACGTGAGACCTAATTTATAGTGTGAATTGCACTATCGATTAAATCTTACGTTTAGGAATATGCTGCAGAGAGACATCATGATATAAGAAATCAAAGGTGATTAATTGAAACAGGTTGAGAAAATAGTGATTCTTTTTTATAATTTTAATAATAATATATAAGCTACTTTTAATTGTTTTTCTTAATTCATACGAGATGTAGTTGAAGATGATTTATGTTCCGGACAGACCATAATTGAGTAGCTCGTACATGGTGAATTTTCCACCCCATATTATTCACCTATTTGGCTCTATAAATTAAAATTAGGTAAAGGCTCAAAAATACTCTTTATTTTTTGGAAAAAAAGCATCTAACACTATAAACAATTTTTTGGAAGCAAAAATATACACAATGATTCAAAAACGGGCTTAACATGTCATAGACATTAGCTTTGACTAATGTCGTTAAATCATTTTTTTAAATTCATCATGGCCACATCTTGTTTTAAAGATAGTTTAGAGTTAGAAAATTAAAATTTTTCGCTGCACCGGAATTTTGTACAAACAACTTCTAAGGCTCAATTTTTTGAGGAATTCAAAAATCAAGATTATTTTTCAAAATCCATCCTTTATTGTCTAGACAAATCACATCTTGTTTTAGAGCTAGTTTAGAGTCAGAAGAATGAAAATTTTTCAATATCTCAGAATTGTATGGAAACAATTTGTATGATTCAATTTTTTATGAGAATTCCAAAAATCGATATTATTTTTAAAAATTCATCCATTTGGATCAGAAAAGGCCACATCTTTCTTATGGCTAGTTTATGGTCAAAGAGATAAAAAAATTTCGATGCATCATAATTGTTTGGAAACAATCTCAATGTTTAATTTTTCTTAAGGATTTCAGAAATCAAGATTATTTTCAAACTTCATTTATTTGAGGCCTAAAAGGCCATACATAGATAAAAGACTAAGCATTTCATAGCCATGATTTAGCAGCATTAGTCAAAATTAACATATGTAGCATTTTATATCTATTTTTGAATCATTGCATGCATTTTTACACCTAAAAATTGTTTATAGTGTCAAAAGTTTTTTTTAAAAAAAGATAAAGGGGCAATTTTCACCCTTTACCCATTAAAATTTGTTGTCATTTGAGCTTTGTATTTCCTCATTCTTACTCTGAATCACTCATTAGAATTAGAACTTTGGGCATTCATGAGGATTTTTTTTGTTTTTTGGGTTATTGAACTTTGGTGATTGTGACCCTAGGGGTAGCTCACCTAACTAGGAAAAACAGGTTAGGTGCATTTTTTTTGGATGAATTATTATAAAGTTCTATGTAAGAAAATTAATATCAGAAAGGTCATAAGAAGTTGTCAATGTGAATAACTTGAATTGTCAATAGTAGCTACTTGAGTTGTCAATAAAATCTTCCTGATACTAATTCTCTTACATGAGACTTTACAGTAATTCCCCCTTTTTTTTTTGGAAAATAAGCATTCAATACCCAAAAACCTTTTTTTAATTTAATATTATTCTGAAAGTTTTAAAATATAAGTAATATTGTCTTGGAAGTTTAAAATATGACAAATATTACCATTGACGTTAATGAATATTAAGTTTAACTTTTAATTTTGGCCAAAATTGCTAAAGTGACATCTTCAGTTTGACCATTAATAAATTATTGTCGTTTGAATTTATTTAGTTGGGGTAAAATTGCTCCATTTTTAAATTTTCAGAGTAAAATTGTTGTTTAAAAACCTTTTAAATGTTGAGATGTGCTAAACAAAAACTTTTAGGACAAAAATGGATATTTCCTTTAAAAGAAAGCAAGAAATTAAAACGTGGATAATTAAAAGTAAGCAAATGTTACACGCCTCTTTCTTTTATTTACTTTTAGTAAAATAATGTATTGGAATCATTCATCATAGTGCAATGCAATGAGTAAAGCAAGAAATTAAAAGGTGGGTGATCAAAAGTGATCAAATGTTACACGCCTCTTTCTTTTGTTCATTTTTAGTGAAATAATGTGTTCGAATCATTCATCAAAGTCCTTTTTTTTTATGGTGTCATTCATCAAAGTCCAATGCAATGGTAAAGCAAGAAATTAAAACGTGGGTGACAAAAAGTGAGCAAATGTTACATGCCTCTTTCTTTTATTTATTTTTAGTAAAATAATGTATTTGAATCATTCACATATCAAAGTACAATGCAATGTGTAAACAATATTATCCTTCCCTCATGGAAAAATGAAAAAGGAATAAATATTTTAACTAAAGACTCACATAATTTAGATATAGTCTTGAAAAAAATGTTCGAAAATCTCTCATTACAAAATTTATTACCCAAAAAATACCTTAAATTGTTAAAGATCAGCTATCTTAGGCAATGGAACACTTTTTCTTTTTCTTTTTTTCACCGAGTGTACAATTTTTCTTTAATCACATGCAAAGGGAAAAACACTTGTGCATAGCTGAATAAGACTTGCATTGGTTGAAAATGAGTTGCATCTTCTCATAGATATGTGATAGATATGTTTAGGCAACACATTTTGCAATGGAGGATTTTTCACCATTTTTTATTTTTTAAGTTATCATTAAAGCGAGGAATCCAAATTCCATTTTTCAGTCTTATTCCTCATATAAAGAAATCATTGTTGATTGACTAAATAAAACATAAGTTGCTTGGGAAATTATACTACATTATTGGAAGAATTTCAAATAAATTCAGTTGAAATATATAAATTCTAATTTAGACCTATAATTTTATGAATTTCCTAATAAGGTTTATAAGCTTTATTTGACATTTTTAAATTTTGTGATTTTACATATATATTCTTTTCTTTTCTTTCTTTTTTGGCCCAACCCTTTTTCTTTTTACTATTATTTCAATAAAACCTTCTTCTTTACTCCATGACTTCCCTTTATTTCTTAGTTTTCTTGAGAAGTACATGCACAAGATAATTTTTTTTTACTATGATAATTACTAAAATGTTCATATGTTTTGTTGCTCGTTTGTATATTAAAAATAACAAAATAAATAATAATTGAATAAAATAGTAAAAATTTAGAAAAAAAATAGAAATCTATTCTCATTCAAAAAAATTTTTTTGATATAAATCTTTCATAGTAAACTTTATGCAAAAATTAATAACGAAATAGCAATAAAAAATTAGGGTTAAAAGAGACATTATTAAATATACTTTTAATATTGTTGAAAGTCAACCCAAAAATTAAAAGTTAACATTCCAATAAGTTAAAGAGGAGTAGATTTTTACATTATGGTAACGAATCTTTAAAAATTTGTAATTAAAAAATTAGTATACACATGCATTCAATTTTTGTTTTTAACTATAAAAAAGTAATATTGTGGTATTTTTAACATTCTTAAAAATCCCTAGTAAAATCTACAAATCTTACTAAATATTTGATAAAAGTACAGGATTCAGTTAAGATTTTGGTCGGATTTCCCCTACATTATTTTCCTTATAAACAACTTTCATGTGAAGCAATGGGGGTATTAATTGCGATTGAGAAAAAGCAAGAGCCACATAAACTAACTTTTTGTGTTTATGATGCAAATGAGATTCGACACCGTACATGGGTAAGTCTACATTTAATTTTTAAATTTTTTCTTAAATGAAAAATTTATTTCTTTCCTAATAAATTTGACTGACATGCTCCAATTACATTATTTACCCTCGCACGCACGCAGAGTAAACTTTCACATGAAGCAATAGGACTATGTGATCATTGTTGTGAAATTTAGGAGTTGACTTTTCGATTTTAATATCTTTACATTTTTATTTTAAAAAAAAATGTATTAAGTCACTCTCAAACTCTTTTGACTGCAAATTCTATTAAATTCACGGGTTCACCAAGTTAGTTTACTAATTTTATGTTTCTACCTAATGAAATTGTGTCAATTTGTTATTAAACTCACATTAATTTTTTTATTAGATTATTATTAGTGATTTTATATATGATTTTCACAAAAATTTCTTTGTTGAATAAGCTAAAGTATGAATATTGTTGTATTTAATTTAGATTATTTAGATTTGAAATATATTTAAATCAAGTTGTTATATTTTTTATATTTTAATTTTTTTTAATGACATGCTTTTAATAGCTATTTTACTAGAAAAAGTAAACTACAGTTCGAACTTAGGATCCTAGTTTTTTTTGCTTAAACTCATTATTTGACAACCTGTATGTGATTGGGAAAAAGGTCTTATCAAAAGGGAGACATGAATCTGAATCAGCACCTAAGCAGCACCCTTGGATTACACTCCACGCGTCAGTGTCTTGGCATGCCACCCCATCATTCGATTTTTTCATTAATATTAATAATTTCTGTTCTTTGAATTCACACCCTGGCCGAGGAAAGCAACCATCACTTTTTGCTTTTTCATTCTTTTAATTTTGTGGCTTAGTTTTTCAATTTTTAAATGGAACTCCCTCCAATATCTATAAATGAGACTTTGTATGTGATTTATAAAATAATTTTTTTTATTTCAAACATTAATTTTCTGAAACATCATTTGCTTTATAATATTTTAACTACGGTTAGTATAATCTTTAATCTTTTACGTTTACCCTCATTTTAGTTTTAGTCTTTTAAATTTAAAGCCAGTAGTTTCTTGTCTCTTAAGTTTTATTTTATTTAAAATATTGATCATATAAATTAATAAAGATATGGATCATTTTACCCTTTGAGAGACGAAAAGTACAGGTTTTAAACTTAAGAGACCAAAATCAAAATGAAGGTAAATTTAATCAGAAATTGTATTAATCTTTTTAATTAATTGAATATACTTCTTTAATTAACAATTTTATCAGAATAATTTTAAAAATTTTAAAATATTAATTAATTTCAACTTAATATCTTAATTTATAGGGAAAATCCCCAAAAAATACCTCTTGAATTTGGAAATATCAAAAAAGTCTCATGGATAGGCAAAATAGCAGGTGAGGGAGAAGGTAAAAATATGTAATTTCAATACTTAAGAAAAAAGACCAAACCAACCTTCAATAATAAAACACTATTACAGAAGTTGTTACTGAGTTTAAAAACATGGGTAATATGTTAAGTAATGTTGTCAACCAACTTAGAATGACGGTATTCGAACCCAAGTGTAAATGTTGTCAAAATTATT
This sequence comes from Vachellia collinsii, assembly GCA_006871305.1. Taxonomy (NCBI): domain Eukaryota; kingdom Viridiplantae; phylum Streptophyta; class Magnoliopsida; order Fabales; family Fabaceae; genus Vachellia; species Vachellia collinsii. The sequence continues at coordinate 35,755 of QFDD01000208.1, read as the reverse complement.
ATGGAAGTTGTCATATAATTTACAAAAGTGATCAATATGTTAAGAAATGCTGTCAACTAACCTAGAATGGGGACATCCGCATTCAAGTGTGAATGCTGTCAAAATCATTATATAAGTTGTCACTTTATTTATAAAAGTGGTCAATATGTTAATAAATGTTTTCAACCAACTCAGAATGAGAGCATCCACACCAAAATGTAGATGCTGTTAAAATTATTACATTGTTGTCACTTCTTTTACAAAATTGATCCATGTATTAAACAATATTATCAACTAACTTAGAATTAGAACAATCGCACTCGAGTGACGATGTTGTTAAAATTATTATAGAAGTTATCAATGAGCTTCAAAAGGTTATAAACCATTTTAATCATTTCAACCCAAATTTAAAATGACATATTCTTACATTCTCCCTCATGTGTCATTTTACCTATTCATGAAATTTTTTAGGGATTTCCAAATTTGAGAGGTATTTTTGGGGATTTTCCCTTATTTATATGTGACATTTTAATAAATTATTACTTCCTCATTTCTTTTTATAGGTTACAATTTTTTGAATATGCTCGGTTCTGTTTATAAGTTATGCATTCTACACGTTTAAAACTTCAATACCACTTGTTTTATTTTTACTTTTAATTTTGATTATGTCAATCCATTTATTATAATAATTTCTTACTCATTCGCTCCCTTACTCAATTTTTTTTATAAATAAAGATATATTTAGAAGAAAATACATTTGTGGAACATTCTTAGTTTTAACCAGTTCTAATTATCTTTTTAATCTTCCTCATTCAATTGCTCGTAATTTATAAAAAGAAACTAACAAAATGTAATAAGAATAAGAGATAACATGTGAATACGTTACTGTTCATGAGTCAATTGTACCCCATTGATATGAATGCATTCAATAAAATAGGGGTAAAATTGAAAAAGTCAATAGATACTCTACAAGTGACTCGTATTTAGGAATAAAATTTTCTCGGACAAGTGACAGACATATAGAAATAGAGTGACCTAATCAATTACTCAATCAAGTTCTTTTGTAAATAATATTTTCTCATATAGGGTGATCTTTTAATTATAAACAATAAGTTTTGTTTATATAGGGCTGTTAAAATGGGCTAGCCTGGGCCTTGACAGGCCAGAGGTTAAAAAGCCCATGTATATTAAAATCACCATGTTATTAAAATACTATGTTTTTTTACATTTCAATTTTTAACTATTTTAAAATAAAACAATAAATATTTTAAAATTGTTGATTCAAATAATAAATATAATAAAATAATGTGTGAAACTATTGTTCTCAAGTTTCTTTGATCTAATGCTATTAAATTTAAAACCTACTATGAGAAAATCTTGAAAAGAGAGAGAAAAAAAAAGTAAGACTAAAATTATAACGTGTTAGTAGAGCACCATGACGTCTTTCAATGCTTTCAAAAGCTTAACTATCTTTTATTTGTATATTAGCTTTTAAAAAGTGATTCTCAACTTATATATAAGTACTTATAAAAACTGTTCTGTATGTTTAACAAACACCAACTATTTTAAACAACCCCTAAGTGGTTGACCCTTTTATTTTTGAATCATCTAACTCTTTTAAACAAGATTTCCTTTCGCACATCTCTAAAATACAAGCATGTCTCTCCACTTAAATCGAGTTTAAAATGGTTGATTTAACCGTTGCAGTTTATTTAAGAATTTAATACACATTTTTCATTTTCATCTAAGGTAATTATACACCTCTTTTTTTTTTTTTTCCTTTATTCATTGCACTCATCTTTTTTCCCCTTCACCCATCTGAATAAGTGCATACTTAAAATATTATTTATTCTTTTTAGCTTATTTTAACTTCATTTTTAGTAATTTGATAGTTGCCTGTAAAAAGTACTACCTCTATTCCTTAGTATAAAATCAGTTAACTTTTTGAGTGATATAAAAGGTTAAATAAATCATTTAATTATATCATACATTCTGAAGTATTTATATGTATCGTTAGATCATATATTAGTTTATAAGTTAGGTAAATTAACTTAAAAAAATAATAAATAGATTTGTCAATTTGCTACTCTAATATCTCAAAAAAAATCTAAATGACTTTTATATTAAAAAAATGGAATTAGTATAAGGGAATAATAATTAGGTGGATAAGTTGTAATAATTTATAAACGGACGAACACTCTTTGGGTTCCTTGGTTATCAAGCTTTATGAGAAAATTGAAAATTAGTTATGGTTTTCGTGCAAGACATCAATTATTGAAAATTGAAAATTGAAAATCAATGTTTTTGCGTGATTTTAAAAATATTACTGTATTAGATAATCTGTGAATAATTAAGTGGAACATACCATTAATACTCTGATTCCAAATATACTACTTAATTAATTGATTGATAAAAATTAAAAAAAGTGAAATTAATTATTTATCGTCATTATAAAATTAATTAGAATAATATAAAAAAATAAATAATGAAAACAAAACGAATCAATATTACTCTATTTTAGATCCAACCACACACTCTACTCAATTATTAGAATAACCTAAATCAATTTAATTAATTAATTAATCGTTTAATCATATGGTTCAACACTGTTCTCCTGTCAGAACGACACGTGGCCAACGAAACCTTCTTTTATTTCGTTTCGCATGCCCCACACAAGGAAACAGCGCGTCACCTGTTTCCTACATATAAGGCATTTGACCGCTCAATCTTTCACAACTTCATTCTTAAAAGCTCCATCTCCTTGCAATTTCAAACTTCAGTTTTGATCTCTCATACTCTCAACCCATTTCGTTTTAGCGGGTTTTTCTCTGAATACCGATAAAATCTTGTCGTTTTTCCTTTTTTGCTTGAGGTGATCAAGTGTTTCGACCATGGCGGTCTCTGCTACGGCTGCAATTGGTAGCTCTCAAGCCAAGCTTGGAAGGGTCGATTTGTCTTATAGGGATGTGAGCTTCTGTAAATTTAGAGATAATTGCAGGTTTTCGACTTGTGTTGACGCGAATACGAGGTTGAACAAGGCTGGGATGCGCTTCACTTTGAAAGCTCTTCAATCTGAAGTCGTTCGAGAGGAGAGGCAATCGGCACCTGGAAAGAGATCGACATCGGTGAGTTTAATATTTTATCATGTGTGTTGTGTTGTTTGGTTAATCTTTGACTTGAAAAGAAAAAAAGAAACTTGCAACTCTTTGTTTATTTGGTTGACTTGAATTGAACTACTTATCTCATATGTTGAAATTTTTTAATCTCCTTACAAAGTAGATTAGTTGTCCGAACTTCTTAAGCCGAATAAATTTACTCGGCATTGAACTGGTCAAATTTTGAGTTACAAAAATCATTCAGTCTTTGACGATCAATCTTCTTGATCGTTTAAAAATAAATGGGTTAAATATATTTTAGTCCCTGTAGTTTACTGATTCAGATTTTGGTCTCTAGAGTTTAAAAATTGTGATTTTAGTCATCTGTCTAAAACTGTTAATCCATGTAGTTTTAAAAGTTCCTATACTTTTAACCAATTTTAGTTTTGATTCCTATACTTTAAATAAATTTTGATTTCAGGCCCTATATTTTGAACATATTTGATCCTCAAATTTAATCGTGTTAATTAACGCAGTCAAACATGTAAGTGCTTTAGAACTACAAATTCATGTCGTATAAGAATTGTTTCTATATTATATTGTTCAATTATTAAACCACTTCACCATAATTAACAGATTTAGTGACACATAAGTAAAATTAACAGTGTTAATATCAGGTCTAGGTCCTTTTAAAATTAGGGGGACTAATTGTTTTAGATAAAGTGAATTTGAGGGGTCAAAACCACAACTTTTAAACTACAGGGACTAAAACCTAAATCAGGGTAAATTATAGGGACTAAAAGTATGTTTAACCCAAAATAAATTGTCTAAACTTACTTTTTCTTTTTCCATAGATTATTTATCTTTACCCTGATGAGGCTTGCAGAAAGTTTCCCAGTGCCAGGACATGCATATCGAAGTTGAGTTAGCAAAATGAATTGGTCAGAACCAAAACCTTCTATTATCATATGCTAGATCAAATAGTGGATTAATATTTGGTAAAAACAGAAAAAAAGATTAATAGGAGAACGTAATTTTCATTTGATGTCCTGGTATGCTTAAAAAGGGTAAACTCTTGAGGGCTTCCTGGCTACAATTTGCTCTCAACTTTTCTCTATGTCTGAATTTACCTATGTGATGGGAACCTTGCCAGAACTTATTTTCTTGATAGAATATGCGTACCATACCGCTGTCCACTGCTGAAAATAGACGCTAGAATGATAGCATAGGGCAGCAATAGTCGAATACAATAAGCAAAAGGAAATATAAACAGCAAGAAAAGGTGTCCTCTGGTATTTGAGAGACCAGAGACTCTCCCATACACCGCTCACTTATTCCATCTCCCTCATTATTGTCTCCGCTCTCTCACACACACTCATCACACCTCAGCCCATAGTTTAGTTATACAGTCCAGGTACCTGGGGATTGGGTTTTAAAAGTTTTTGGCATCATTTTTTGATCAAAACTTGCCTTTATTTGGGTCACTTTCTGGTACTCTGCTTCTCTTGATGGAGAGAATGGATTAAATGTGAGATACACTCTAATTGTACACCATGTAAACATCATCAACATAAAAAAGAGGGATTTTTTTTTTTGGGGGGGGGCGAAAATTTCTCTTTATCTCCCAACTTTTACTTTAACAACATATTCCGTGAATTAAGTTTTAATTACAGCTTTAGTGCATCAAGCCATCAACTATTAAACATGTTTCAACACTTTGTGCTCCTGAAGACAAATAGAAAGTTAACTCTTGGTCCCTTCTAATTTGTAAAAGGATTGTATGGCCTTTGATATTTGCGATTCATTCTGAAATCCCTATTTAGGTCAAAGTGGTGGCAAGGGTAAGGAGAGAAGAATGATTTTTTGGGGCTGGGTGAAGGATGGGGATTACATTTAGTGGCTTATTTTCCTCTATAGTATATATTGACTTTAAATAAGACTGAGAGTTACTGTTTTCCACCTTATAAACAAAGGGATTATCAACTGCTAGGAATATAAAGATGGTTAATTTACATGAAATAATATTGTGCAGGGCAATGGTGTCAGATTATTTGTAGGGCTACCACTAGATGCAGTTTCTTCAGACTGCAAAACAATAAAAAATGCTAGAGCGATTGCAGCTGGCATGAAAGCCTTGAAGCTACTAGAAGTTGAGGGTGTTGAACTTCCTGTTTGGTGGGGCATTGTTGAAAAAGATGCCATGGGAGAATATGATTGGTCGGGCTATCTTGCTGTGGCTGATATGGTTCAGAAAATGGGTCTCAAGCTCCATGTTTCTCTTTGCTTTCATGGTTCTAAAAGGGCATATATCCCACTACCCAAGTGGGTATCCCAGATTGGTGAATCCGAGCCCAGTATTTTCTTCACAGATAGGTCTGGACAATACTATAAAGAATGCCTCTCATTAGGGGTTGATGATCTTCCTGTTCTTAATGGGAAAACTCCAGTCCAAATCTACCAAAGTTTCTTTGAGAGCTTTAAGTCTGCATTCTCTCAGTTCATGGGCTCTGCAATAACGGTATGGATTTGGAATTCTGAAACCTATTATTTTCTCTGATGTTAGTGTTTATATTAATTTATAGCCTAAATTGCAACTTTTTTTTTTCTATAGGTTTGGCTCACTATCAGTTTGTTTTGCGGTGGATTAAACTTTAAAGTGGTTCATTTAATAGCCCTGTGATATCTGCCAATACCGCTTAATCATTACATCTTATTTTACCACTTAATCACATGAATATTGAAACGCAAACAATTTTCTTGTTCAAAGTCTGATTCACTTATCTTAAACTTTTTTCATAGTAGGTTGAGGGGATTGCTAGGATCAAGCAGATGATTTATTTTCCAAATGTCACTTTATCTCCAGAAACATCAGTAAAAGATTATGAAATTATTCAAGATATATATGAAACATGTTTTCAATGATAAAACTTTATCATTTTGACAGATCAGATGATTAGCTAGTATTGTTTAAACCACAAGGGGGTAAACGGATTTTTCAACTAAACCAAAATGGCAAACTGCATTAACCCAAATTTATGTAATTGACAAAGATTTCATGCTATACTGCAGGGAATTGCAATGGGATTAGGACCAGATGGTGAGCTGCGATATCCATCTCATCACCAGCCACCCACGGACAATGGAACTCATGGGCCTGGAGAATTCCAGTGCTATGACAAAAACATGCTTAGCATTCTCAAGCAACATGCTGAAGCATCTGGAAATCCTTTATGGGGTCTTGGTGGTCCACATGATGCCCCTACCTACAACCAATCACCAAACTCCAACAGCTTCTTTAGAAATGGAGGATCTTGGGAATCTCCGTATGGGGATTTCTTCCTCATGTGGTATGCTAACCAGCTTTTAACTCATGGAGATCGCCTCCTTTCTATAGCAGCTTCGACTTTCAGTGACACTAAAGTGTCTATATATGGCAAAATCCCGTTAATGCACTCTTGGTACAGAATGCAATCCCATCCTTCTGAGCTAACCGCTGGATTTTATAACACAGTTAAAAGAGATGGTTACAAAGAAGTTGCTGAGATTTTTGCCAAGAATTCATGTAAAATGATATTGCCAGGAATGGACCTCTCAGATGCAGCTCAGCTGCAAGAAACCCTCTCAAGTCCTGAGATGTTACTTTCACAGATAATGGCGGCTTGTAGAAATAATGGGTTTGAGGCTTCAGGGGAAAACTCTTCAGGCTCTGGTGCTTTTGGGGGCTTTGAACAGATTAAGAAGAATATTGTAGGAGATACTAATGTGTTGGACCTGTTCATGTATCATAGAATGGGAGCTTCTTTATTTTCCCCAGAGCATTTTCCTTCCTTCACAAAGTTTGTTCGGAGCCTTAAGCAACAGGAAATGCCTTCAGATGATGTAGCTGCTGAATCTCATGTGAAGAACTCAGAATCAAGCATGCAGATATAATCCTTGTGATGTAATGATAGTTTTGTAGATAAATATTTGTAATGAAAACATAGACTGCAGGTGGTTATGTATGTTTGGATGGAGTAATTGTACCATCATTGTGGGTTCGCTACGAGAGAGTTGTAAGGACCCCTCTGTATATCATCTGACAGAAACACTTCTTGGAAATACCAGCTGGGCATCTTTCATCCTTAAATATATATGGTTTCAATTATTGAAATAGTAGGAAGATAAATAGAGCTAGTTGTTGATAGAGTATAATCATGGAAGTTCAATTTTTAATAGACTTTGTCAAGCAAGCAATTGTATTATGTCAGAAGAAAAGAAGATAAATGTTCTTAAAGCGTTAGCTGATATTTTCATATTTGAATTTCAATCATTGAGTTCTATATATGTGTGCGCTTGAGTAAAAAGTACATAAATTATATAAACTCATCATACATTAATACTTCCTCTCTCTTTCTCATGATTTTGATCCTACATATAAGCAACAATTTTGTTTTGTTTGAAAATTTAATACACTTTTCTCATTTTTGCCTATAATTAATTCCACGTCTTTCTCATTTTTTTTTTCACTTATCATCTCTTTCACTCAACATCTTTATTAGTAAGTGGTATGTTTGGAAAATTATATCTCTTATACTTTCATTGCTTTTAACTAACTTTAATCTTAGTTTGTTTAGCATGATTTGAATAGTTGTTGGGTATAAAAAGAATCAGATTGAGTATATATATATATACAATCAAGGTCATAAGGCAGCATTGACCTTGGTTACATGCAATCTTTTTCTCAAAAACTTTTCAATGTGGAAACTTCCTCACGCATTCTTCAGTCCTGCTTTATTTTATTTATTTATTTTTTTTGCAAGTATATATAAATAGATGGGTGAAGTTGAGTGTTTGAACCATTTCACAAGTTGAGTCTTTGTACCACCACACACGTTAGAGAAACTAGACTCACTCACATACATTAATTGCAAGCATGAATATGGGAGTGGACTTAGAGTCTTTGAACCATTAGATAAGTTAGCATTAATTGACTCCACACTCACTCAGACTCCTCCATATCCATAAATAGTCCAAGTATGAATTTACCGATCCTCCTCCTTTTCCAGTCTCCTATAAACACTGACCACCTTCTTGTTTTCTCATCGCTATATTTTGCTCGAGTGTTGAATCCCTTTAGCAAGCATGAGACGATCTCTAAGAGATGGCATTGGATTGACTTTAATTTTCTTTGTACTTCTATTTTTTTGAAGGTTCTCAGCTCTGTTTGTGTGAGAATCTGAGTGATGAAGGTTGCATAGAAGAAGAGAGGCTGGCTATTTTGAAGTTCAGAGACAGCTTCGACAATTACTCTAGGCAGATGCTTGCTTCGGAAGGCAAACAATGTTGCAGATGAGTAGAAGTCAAATGTGATTCACTAACTGGGCATGTGTTCAGTATTGATCTTGGCCTTGAAACCTATACAATGGCACAGCAATTAATCAAATATTTTTCATGGTTTTCTGACTGCTCATTCTCTATAGCAGGGCAACGTGTCGATGATTCATTCAGCTTGAAATGCTCATTGTCAAGTAAAGCAATGAGTCCATCCTTGCTAGAGTTAAAACATTTGAGCTACTTGGATTTAAGCTTCACTGATTTTCAACAGAGTTTTATCCCATTGTTCCTTGGCTCCATGAAACAACTAAGGTACCTTAATCTCTCCAACTGTTACTTTCCGGGTACGGTACCCCGCCATCTGGGGAACCTCACCAACTTGCAGATTCTTGATTTCAATGGCTTGAATCGTTGGAGATCTGATCAAGAGTTGTCCATGGATGACTTCACATGGCTCTCTCAACTTTCTTCTTTGCGATATATTAACATGAGGGGATTTTACATTGGGAATGAGATCAATACCATAATGCAGGTAATTTACAATCTCCCACTCTTATTGGTAGCAGACTTCATGAATTGCGGAATTTTTAGCCTTAACACTTATCTTGGTTTTGTGAATTCCTTTTCATTTCCTTCCAAGGTTCAAGTCTTGAATCTTGAGGGGAATTTTCTTAGTGGCATGCCTAACGCTTTGCAAAACCTCACTTCTCTTGGATCTCTTGACCTTTCTGAGACCTCCATTGACTCTGTTCCCTTATGGCTAGGGGAGTTCAAGTTTCTAGCCCATCTGAATCTTGCCAGGAATGAACTCACTGATTTTTTCCCAATTGCTATTCAGAACACTTCTTCCCTTAAATTCCTGGACCTTTCCAGCAATAATCTGACTTCTGCAGTTCCATTATGGTTCGTCAAGAGAGTTCAACATGTCAATCTTACCAACAATAAATTCTCTACTCTCAAAAGTTCTTGTCCTTGGAATTCTAAAATCAATTGCAATCTGAAATCGTTGAACTCGTCGCCAAACAATAAAGTTCAAGGAGAAACATTTGGATGCTTCAAAAACATATCAGGATGCATTAATAGTGACTTACAAGCACAGGATTTAAGTCATAATGAATTGAAGGATCTCACAGAAAGCTTAGGCCAACATAAGAACCTGGTGCACTCGAATTTGGCTTCAAATTTGTTATATGGCCCCATCCCATTATTCTTTAGAAATTTGACAAAATTACAATAACTTATTCTTGGAGATAATCACTTCAATGGAACAATTCCAGCATTCTTGGGTAGATTGTCTTCCTTCAAAGTGTTAAATCTTTCTAGCAATCACCTAAACAATCCAATCCCTGATAGTCTTGGAAAGCTTCAAGACTTGAAAATTTTGGATCTTTCAACTAATTCCTTGGAAGGCATTGTTGGGGAAATTCTCCTTTGTGATCTGTCCCATCTCCAATATTTAAGCCTAGAAATGAACAAGTTATCTGTGGAGCTTGCACCTAACTGGTTACCTCCTTTTCGATTGGAAAGTCTTCAATTGCCATCTTGCAAAGTTGAGACACCATTTTCTCGGTGGCTTCAAAATCAAAATAAGTTAGTTAGGTTAGACTTATTGAGCACTGGCATTTGGGTAACCCTCCCAACATGGTTTCAACAAAAGGATCTCATTGTGATAAACCTCTCCAATAACAAAATTAGTGGACAACTCCCAAGAAACCTCCAAGATTTGATGCCAAATTTGACAAGTATGTTTCTTGGTAATAACCTTTTGAATGGTTCAATTCCAAAATTACCGTGTAAATTTCCATGGCTTCGAGACTTAGATCTTTCAAAAAATAAACTATCCAGTGAGATTCCTAGCTGTTTGGTTGAAATTTTGTAGTATTGTATTGATAAATCTGTCATCTAATGGGTTATTAGGAACCATTCTTGAATCATTTTGTAGCTCTGACGGTTCCTATACATTACAATCTGAGCTTGAGCAACAATAGTTTGCATGGAGAGCTTCCATCAACATTGCCATCATGCATCGCCTTGGAGATTTTGGATCTTGGCAACAATGAACTATATGGCATTATACCATCAAATATGTGGGGCAATTCCAGTGTGCTGAAAATTCTCATTCTTCGACAAAACAAGTTTAGTGGTACTATCCCTTTGAGCCTATGCCAACTCAATTTTTTGCAAAGGTTGGACCTTGCAAGTAACAACTTAAGAGGAACAATTCCTTTTTGTCTTGGGAATCTTAAAGGAATGACTTTATATCTATTATCAGACATGGGATCAATGGGATTTCTGGCTCCTCAAGTGGTCCTATACCAGCATCTCCTGACTTTGATCAATGGGATAAAGAACATGTCAAGCTAGTCATGAAAGGAAGAGAACTTGATTTCACAAAAAAAATCTAAAGTTTGTAGTCTATCTGGACTTATCAAACAATTCATTGGTTGGTTTCATACCTGAAGTTTTAAGTTCTCTTACTAAATTAGTTAGTTTGAATCTATCACACAGCTTTTTGTGAGGAGAAATCCCAAGCAAAATAGGGAAACTGAAGCTGCTTGAATCACTGGACCTCTCATGGAACCAACTTGCAGGTCCACTTCCAAGTAGCATGTCTTCTTTGACTTATTTGAGCCACTTGATTTGTCATACAACAACTTTTTAGGGCCTATTCCTCAGGGAAACCAGTTCCTCACTCTTGAGGATACATCCTTTTATGTTGGAAATTAATATCTCTGTGGAGAACCATTGCTCAAAAAATGCTTTGACTATAACATGAATGAAGCTCCAACAAGTGTCCATTATGAAGACGAGAATGAGAAATAGAAGATTATGTTTTACTTTGTTGTAGCCATTGGTTACATGACAGGGTTCTGGGGAATTATTGCACTTCTGGTGTTCAACAAGAGTTTAAGGTATGTTTGCTTTAGATATATGGGGAAAATAGCAGATGAGATATATGTAGCAGTTGCAATAAGGGTAGCAAGGCTCAAGAGAATTGGATTGAAGCCTTGGTGATGATAGATTTTGTGTTTAATATGATGTTTGAGTTGTTGTTCCGATTAGGAATGGGATGTTTCTCTCTTCTGTATTTTTTTATTTGAATTTAATGTTATATGGTTTTTATTGTCCAAGAAAAAATTATGAATAATCTTAGCATATCATGTGGATTAAAGATTTCCTACAAATTCTTGGATGCATATTCTATTGGCTGTATGGTAGGAGTTTGGACTTATTTCTAGTGGAAGTCAATTGCTATAATTAATAATTTGATTTGAACCTTGGGAAATGTTTGTTGATATGTAAAGAAAAGTTAGCTAGATTTTAGTTCAATTTGTAAACATCAACCGCTTATTATTGAACCAACCACTCAAGTTGTGGAGGTATATTCTAATTTCTCAAGCTATGTATAGTAATGCATTTAGCTATTTGGCAAATTAAAGAATTCTTTGAATTTTCAACAAAAGCTTCTGACTAGTACTCAAATCTATCTTATGATTATAAATAATTCAAAATTTAAATACAAACATCTTTATATTAATAAAAAATCATTTCTTTATATGTAAAGACTAAAAGCTTGTATATTATGATGTAGATAAAAAATTTAACATACATCTCTTCGGTTATTATATTGATTTGGCTCTTTCTCATAGATTTTTCCTTTTGGTTTATCCTTGTTTTTCATTTCACCCCTCCTTACAAGGAACAAGGAGTAACTAGAATCTTCTCCCCTACTAGGAGACACATGATTGGATGTAAAATTTCAATCATCCAAAGATAAATGAGCATTAGTATCGAAAAATTAAATAAGCTAAATTTACCATTTGTCATTAGAATGTTTGAGAAAGGCATAAATGTGCCTGAAATTAGTTGGGATGCAAAAAAAAAAATACATAAATTGTATAAACTTGCAACTTATAATATACTAGTATTATATATGTATTTATTTATTTAATCAATGTGGAAACTTCCTCACGCATTCTTCAGTCTACCATTTTCGCAAGCATGACTAATTAATATGAGTAGATGGGTCAAAGTTGGGTGTTTGGACTATTGAACAAACTAGCATTGACTCAGTCTTCTTGTATATACGTATAATGTGAACACTTTAGATGGCTAAAGTTGAGTCTTTAATTTGCACCACCGCTCTGGCATGTATATAATAGTGGGGTTAGAGTCTTTGAACCATTAGATAAGTTAGCATTAATTGACTCAACACTCACTCAGTCTCCTCCATATCCATAAATATATATTCTAAGTATGAATTTAATCACCAATCATCCTCTTTTTTCATTCTCCTTGTTTTTTCATCCCTACAACTTGTCTTGCTGGAGCATTATATCCCTTTCGCAACCATGAAACAATCTCTAAGTGAGGTGCTTTTAATTTTCTTTGTATTATTTATTGAAGCTTCACAACTGTGTCTGTGTAAGAATCTGACTGATGAGGGCTGCAAAGAAGAAGAGAGGCAGGCTCTTTTGAAGTTCAGCGACAGCTTTGACAATTGCTCAAGGCATGTCCTTGCTTGGGAAGGCAAGCAATGCTGCATATGGAAAGGAATCAAATGTGATGGTATCACTGGGCATGTGCTCAGAATTGATCTCAGCCCACAAAGCTATCTAATTGCACAGCAATTTATAAAAGATGTTTCATGGCTTTCTAACTGCTCACTCTCTGTGGATGAGCAACCTATCACCAATGGCTCTATCATTTTTAAATGGATGTTGTCAAGTAAAGCAGTGAGCCCATCCTTGCAAGAGTTGAAACATTTGAGCTACTTGGACTTAAGCTTCACTGATTTTCAATATAGTCCTATCCCTTTGTTCCTTGGGTCCATGAAACAACTAAGGTACCTAAATCTTTCCTACAGTTCCTTTTCGGGGAGGGTACCCCACCATCTGGGGAAGCTCACAAATTTGCAGATTCTTGATCTCAGCTATTCTGAGTTTTTACATGTGGATGACTTCACTTGGGTCTTTCATCTTTCTTCTCTGCAATACATTGACATGAGTGGACTTACTATTGGAAATGAGGTCAGTTCGATGATGCAGGTAGTTCACAATCTTCCGTTTTTATTACAAGCACACTTTATGTTCTGCCAAATTCACAGCACAGAAATTTCTCATGGTTTTGTGAATTCCTCCTCACTTCCTTCCAAGCTTCAAGTATTGAACCTCAGGGGAAATTCCCTTAACGCCATACCTAAGGCTTTGCAAAACATGACATCACTTAGATCCCTTGACCTTTCTGAAACCTCCATTGACTCAGTTCCCTTGTGGTTAGGAAAGTTCAATTTTCTAGCACATTTGAATCTAGCTAGGAATAGAATTGCCGGGCTATTTCCCATTGCTATTCAAAACATGTCGTCCCTTAAATTCCTTGACCTTTCCAGCAATAATCTGACTTCTGAAGTTCCATTATGGTTCATCAAGAGACTTCAACATGTTAATCTTACGGACAATAAATTCTCTACTCTTGAAAGTTCTTGTCCTTGGAATTCCAAAATCAATTGCAATCTGACAGTGTTGGACTTGTTGCCGAACAATAAATTCCAAGGAGAAACATTTGGATGCTCCAAAAATAAAACAGTATGCTTTAACAGTGATTTACAAGTACTTGATTTAAGTCACAATCGATTGAAAGATCTTACAGAAAGCTTAGGCCAACATAAGAACCTGTTGCAGTTGAATTTGGCTTCAAATTTGTTATATGGCCCCATCCCAGTATTCTTCAGAAATTTGACAAAATTACAAGAACTTATTCTTGGAGATAATCACTTCAATGGAACAATTCCAGCATTCTTGGGGAGATTGTCTTCCTTGAAAGTGCTAAATCTTTCTAGCAATCACCTAAAAGGTCCAATCCCTGATAGTCTTGGAAAGCTTCTAGACTTGAAAATTTTGGATCTTTCAACTAACTCCTTGGAAGGTGTTGTTGGGGAAATTCTCCTCCGTAACTTGTCCCATCTTCAAGATTTAAACCTAGGAATGAACAAGTTATCTGTGGAGCTTGCACCCAACTGGTTACCTCCTTTTCAATTGAAAAGTCTTCAAATTCCATATTGCAAAATTGAGACAACATTTCCTCAGTGGCTTCAAAATCAAAAGAGGTTAGTCAAGTTAGACTTGTCAAACACTGGCCTTTGGGGAACCCTCCCAACATGGTTTCAGCAAAAGGATCTCATTGTGCTAGATCTCTCCAACAACAAAATTAGTGGAAAACTCCCAAGAAATCTGCATCATAAGATGCCAAATTTGAATAGTCTGTTTCTTGGTAATAACCTGCTGAATGGTTCCATTCCAAGTTGTTTGGGTGAAATTAATTGGATTGCAATGATAGATCTGTCATCAAATGAGTTAGCAAGCACCATTCCTGAATCATTTTGCGGTTCTAATTCCATTTTACAATCTTTGAACTTGAGCAACAATAGTCTCCATGGAGAGATTGCATTGAACTTTGCTTATTGCAACTACTTGGAGATTTTGGATCTTGGCAACAATCAACTATCTGGTGATATACCATCAAGTATAGGAGATGACTTGTTGTCATTGCAAATTCTCAGGCTTCGACAAAACAAGTTTAGCGGTACCATCCCTTTGAGCCTCTGCCACCTCTCACACTTGCAAAGCTTAGACCTTGCAAGTAACAACTTAATAGGAACAATTCCTCTTTGCCTTGGGAATCTTGAAGGAATGTCTCTAAATCTGCCAGCAGACGTGAGGACAATAGGAGTTATAGCTCCTTCACCTGCAAATGGTCCTGTAGCTGCATTAGTTTCAGCCCCTGAATTTGGTCAATGGGAAAAAGAACATGTCAAGCAAGTCATGAAAGGAAGAGAACTTGATTTCACAAAAAATCTAAAGTTTGTAGTCAATCTGGACTTATCAAACAATTCATTGGTTGGCTTCGTCCCTGAAGTTTTATGTTCTCTTACTAAATTGGTTAGTTTGAATTTATCACTCAACTATTTGTCCGGAGAAATCCCTAGCAAAATAGGAGAATTGAAGCTGCTTGAATCATTAGACCTCTCTTGGAACCAACTTGCAGGCCCACTTCCAAGTAGCATGTCTTCTTTGACTTATTTGAGCCACTTGAATTTGTCATACAACAACTTTTCAGGGCCTATTCCAGAGGGCAACCAGTTCCTCACTCTTGAGGATGCATCCATTTATGTTGGAAATAAATATCTCTGTGGAGAACCTGTGCTCAAAAAATGCTTAGACAATAACACGAATGAAGCTCCAACAAGTGTCCATTATGAAGACGAGAATGAGAAAGAGAAGATTCTGTTTTACTTTGTTGTAGCCATTGGTTACATGACAGGGTTCTGGGGAATTACTGCCCTTCTGGTGTTCAACAAGAGTTTAAGGTATGTTTGCTTTAGATATGCGGAGAAAATAGCAGATGAGATATATGTAGCAGTTGCAATAAGGGTAGCAAGATTTAAGAGAATTGGATTGAAGCTTTGGTGATGATACATTTTGTGTTTAGTGTGATGTTTGAGTTGTTGTTCCTTTTAGGAATGGGATGTTTCTCTAGACGTTTTGTATGTTGAGTTTGTCCTTTAATTCGGAAATGAATTTTTGTAAGCAACGGATTGGGTATAAGTTGTCTGCTGTAATATAGCTTTCTCTTCTGTATTTTTTTTATTTGGAATTAATGTTATACGGTTTTATTATCCGAGAAAAAAAATTATGAATAATCTTGGCATACCATGTATATTTAACATGTCTTAGAAATTCTTGCATGCATGATCCAAAGGCTGTATGGTAGGAATTTGGACTTACTTCTAGTGAAAGTGAATTGCTAAAATAATTTAATTTGAACTTTTGGAAATTGTGTTAATATCTATAAAAAAAAGTCAACTAGATTTTAACTCATTTGTCAATACTTATAACCAAGGTTCAAAAAACCGGACCGGGCATTGAACCGGATGAGACAGTGGTTTAAGGGTTGATGGTTTAGATTGGGGTCAAGCCGGGGTCAAACCGACTATATTAAAATAATATAATTTAGTAAACTGTATTTTATTTTAAAAAATTAATAGCTAAAAGCTAGAATATTATTTTATTTTACCCACATTTTAAATTTTTAGAGTTTAATTAAATATCAATAATAAAAACAATTGGGATAAAATGAATTAATTTTATTTTATATCCTTATGCAAAAATTTATTTAAATAAAAAACAAAAAATTTAAAGCTAGTTTTGTTACCATGTTTTTTTTAAAAAATTTAATGAATCATATCATTCCATTCTAATTCCATTTTTCAATGTTTCTACTTTTTAAATTTTTTTAAATATTTTTTTCTTTTAAAACAAAAGTCAAACTGGTCAAACCGCCAGTCAAATGGTTCAGTGGTTTGGCTGGTTCAACACTGGTTTGATTGGTCTGAACCGATCTTCGGTTCAACTACTCAGCCAGACCTGATCAAGGACAGGTTCACTGGTTTACAGTCTAAACCGATCGATTCGGTTCGGTTTTTTGAACATTATTTATAACCGCTTATTATTGAACCGAACTCTCAAATTGTTGAGGCATTATTCTGTTTTCTCAAGGTATACTGATGTTTTATATATGGAGAGCAAAGAAATAAAAAATATCTAATGAATGCGGTATATATGATATATTTTGAAAATAATGATTTATGTGGATTTTGATATTTTTCCTTCTAAATTATTTATATTTGACAACATCTTTTTGTGATAATAAGAAGGGTGAAGAGGCTGAATATATAAGCTTAGAGTAGCTTTTTATTTTGTGGTTATTTAGCTATTTGTCAAATTAAGAACTGTTTAATTTTTCAACAGACACTTCTGAATAACACTCAAATTTCTCATAGGATTATAAATAATTCAAAAGTTAACAAAAACATTTATTTATATGCGAAAACAGGTATATTATGATGTAGATAAAAAAAAAAATTTAACATGTTTTTAGGTTATATTGATTTGTTTATTCCTTTTAGACTTTAACCTTTGATTTATGCTTGTTTTTTCCTCCTTCTTACAAGTTAAGGAGCAATGCCACTTTGTGTGTGTGTAAATTGGTTTTGGAGCCCATATAGTTTTTTTTAAACCTTCTTTCAGGCGAAAAAATAAAAAGAAAATATTCTGAAAAAAGTAAAATTAGTCTGTTTAAATTAGTAGTATGGACTACTTTCTCAAAATGATTTATAATTTATAAAGTAAATATATTAAAAGAGTTTTATTTTAATTTATAAAACGTGTTTTAGCAATATTGCGGAGAAAGAGGAACATTATCTATATTCTTTATGCATTTTTTTTTCCATCATGTTCTAAAAATGTTAGATTTTAAACTTTTCGTTTATCAAATTTATTGGAATGTGTGTTTTATATGTATGTATATACATATCTTCTGTCAATCACAATCGATAATTAATACAGTATATAGGAAAAATGCACACATTTCCAAACAATGGACTCTATGTCTCTGTTATGTTTTTGACTTTGGATAGTGTATCTATAATGCTTTTCTAGAATTCTTATTTCAATCCTTTGTAAACTTAAAACAAAAGTGTTAATTTATTCCATTGACAAAAGTTCGACTAATTATTATCCGGAAAAACAATCTTAAAGACTAATTTTTTTTCTGTAAATTTTTAATTTTGTATTTTTTTCTTCACATATTTTTACTGGAAGTAATCATCTTTAAGATCCATTTGGATACTAAACATAGATACTTCTCCCATCTGAAATTTGAATATTGATTTGTTATGTAATAAAAGATCAACTCTTTCTACTAAACCCAATATTTATCTCATCAAATATATATATGATTAATAAAAATGTCTTAAAATTAGTATTAGGATTCATACTTCAAACTGTTATCAAATTAAAGATTTTGTTATTATAATCATTTTAGTCTGAATATCAAGTGCACGACATCGTTTAGTCTGAATATTCCTCCCTCATGAGCTCACCCAACTGCAACTGTCATCTCAAGCTCTGTTACGCCAATATCCCTGCTTTGTAGTTCCTTATCGTTGAGGAAGAAGAGGAAGAACTCGCCGAGGAAGAAGAACGAGTCGCCGGACTATGGTGCAATTGTTATTATCTCTTTTGTGTTTTTAAAATATTTTTCCAAGTCGCAGAACCTGTCGATTGTTCTAACATTGTTGAACTCGTCCAATAAGATATTATGGGGTGGCTTCTTCTTTAGCATATTTTTCCAGCTCTTTTGAAAAAAAATGGATGAAGTACATTTTTCCTTTGAAGTTTTTTTAAAGGAGTAATATTACATTAAAAAATTTTATATGAGTAATATTATTTTAAAAATTTAATAAAAATCACAATATTAGTTTAAAAATTTAAAACAGTAGCAATATTAACTGTTTAATGTAAGGTTTGACTCTTAAATTTGTGTTGATTTCCACGTGGCACTCCACCCTGTCTCCTTGTCTCCCATCCCCCTCTCTTTTCTCTTCTACAAACTTTATCCATAGAGAAATGCTCCACATCCAACGTCTCCATTTCCCATTCAATCTCTTATCTGTTCTCGAAATGGTCAGACTGTTCCAAAATCTCTTCGTCCTCCTCTTCGCGCACCATCTTCAATGGTTTGCTGTCGAGAACTTTTGAGAACAGCTCGAAGTTGGCCTCAGGAATAGAGGAGGGTCCTTGAGAAAATCAAAAGGGATTTGTTGATCAAGGTTCAAGATTGATCTCTCTGCTTAGTATGCTTTTCTTTTATTTTTTATGATTTCAGTGGCCTTGATATTGCTTTGAGAATTTCCTATGGGTGGATATTGTTTGAGCTTTGGAATTTTTTACTGCATAAAACGCTGGGATGCTTCTGGTGGTGGTTGAAGTGGTAGAAGAGAAGCTTTTTTTGTTAGCATCAGTGAAGAAATCGTTCCGTAGCATAGCCTGTGGGATACTCCGCCAAGAACGGAATGGGTTGGTCATTGCACGACATGGAAACATTGTTACCGGATACGCATAGGAAACAATAAAGAGACGCCGTGGATTTAAGGCTGGCAAAATAAAAAAATTAGGTGGACGCCACGTGGGAAGACACTGTCAATAAGTGTGGCTGAGCTGGGACAAAAAAGTTAGGTGGAAGCCACTGGAATGCACCTCAGCATAATGGATTAACTAACAAAAGGCTGTTAAATTGATGGTGACATTGTTATGTTTTTAAATTTTCAAGATAATATTGATCCTATAAAAACTTTTAGAGTAAAATTGTTTATTGGCAAAAATTTCTCAGATAAAAATTGTATCTTAACCCTTTTAAAAAATGACTTTGAACATTGGCTTAGTGCTTGGATTTTTAAAAAACTGAAACGATTAGTGAAGAGAAAGTGCTTGATTATATTGTGGGACAGAGGCAAATGGGGTCCTTGTAGATTGGTGCACTGCGGGTCATCGTGAAGTGACAGGACGTTTTGAAGAGGAAGAGATTTTGCTACATTTTACAAATTTTCGTGTCATTATTGCTTCTCCAAAAACTTTTTAATACCCTTTGAGAATCTTTTGGATAAATTTACATTTTAACGTTTAAATTAATAGAGGGAGAGAGAGAGGAGAGAGAGATTTATATTTGTGTGCACACAGGAAAATGTACATAAATTCTATAAACTTATGATGTGCTAAATATAATACATATAGAATCATTTTTTTTGCCGGCGCGCGCGCGCACACACACAATCATTGTCAGTAGGCAGCATGCCAGTATTGACTTTGGTTACATGCAATCTTTTTTTGTTGAAAATTCTTGAATGTCGAAACTTCCTCACGCATAATTCTTTTTTTTTTTGGCCAACAAAGAAACCATAAATTGAGATCAACCGAAAATACAAAGTCTTAAGAGTGCCAAATAACGTAACAACCTAAAGAAAACAAGCTAACCTCAAACAATAAAAGACAAAGGTAGAAACAAGTGAATAACAGATCCACAATGCAGCAGGAACAGATCCTAACATCAACCATCAGGCTTTCCTCTGCGACGAAGCTTGAGATACCTAATTAATTAAGAGGGAAAGAGTCGTCCAATGAAGCTTTGACAAACCATCCGGCTGTCAATATGCTTCTATGGGAATCCATAAGTAGATATGGTTTCTGATCAAATTCCTTGAGAAAAGAAGCTCAAGGAGGACAATAATAATAGTAGTTAGAAGAACACAAACAACCAGATAATCAAAGATAGAATCACCTCTCCAGCCCTGAAAAGAACAGTGCTTCCGTACACATTGAACAGGCATATATGTAGCCAAAAAGAGAACAATGTGACCATTTACACTGAACAGGCACATGTCAAGCCATTAATGAACAACGCATACAAATCCACTGAATAGACTCAATATAATAATTCTAACTTAACCATCAAGAAGCCTAGCCTTAGAATTACGAAGCACTAAAACAATAGCCATCAGCCCAAAGGAGGAAACCTCTAACCATTTAAAGCCATTCTTAGAGAAAGAATTAGCAACTATAATATCTGCACTATGAACTTTCAATCCTTCTCTTTTACACCTAGAAGCCTTCCGCACCAAATCAAACAGGACAAAGACAGCAAGGGTAAAAATTCTTCGATTAAGATATGCTCTGATTCGACAATAAATACCTCTAGTCTCACTATAATGGCAGATGACTCTTTCTACATCTGGATTCAACACCTCAAGATAATTATGATTGCATAAAATGGTGTATCCAGCAATGAAACCAACCATACACCTCATCACAAAGCTCAAACCCGAATCAATTCTATCAGAGACTTATGAGCATTGGGAGAGCTACTTACCTCAGGATCCCTATAGATCGGGATCCTTTTCTCCAAGCCCCTCTGCTCAACTACCCCGCGCCCTAATCTCCCAGTGACTTGATTCTCTAGGCTTCCATCAGATTTCCTCAGCGAAGGTTGAGAAGAAACATTTGAACCCTGAGACACAGCAGCTCCATTTCCATCACCACCTCCTGAGTCGATGGCATCGTTGTCAGTTGCAAAATTCGCCAGACATATGGACAGGGGAGCTAAGGCAGAGGAGGTATCGAAGTCTGGCGGCTTAGTTGCAACAAAGCTATTGGACCACAAAGCAGCACCGTTTTGTCCAAAGCCGATGCTGTTGTAGATCCTCACGCATAATTCTGATTACTATTATCTGGGCATTGAATGTGGATAATGTGAAGTTGAGCGTTTGAACACAAGTTATCATTAACCCAGGCTACTTATATTGAAACTGTAAAAATACCCAATATTTTTTTATCAAAAAGAGTACCAAGCACTGCATATTTTTTGTAAATATAAAAATACTTATATGTCACGATCATTAAATATAACTCAATACCATTACTTTTTGAGATGGACCCAAGTGATTATTGTTATGCATATGTAATTATGTTAGTTTATAAAATGTGCATAATAATTTTATTCATATTTTGAATGTTCATGAGTATTTTTACATCTCTGAAAAATATATGGTTTTAGACGCACTTTTGACAAGATTTTATGCGTATTTTTGTACATTAACCCGTGAATATATATGGCTAAAGTTGGGTCTTTGGAACACTACACACTTTAAAGTAGGTATAGACTAAGTTTGAATTTACCAATCATCCTCATTTTCTAGTCTCTTGTAAAAACCAACCACCTTCTTGTTTTCTGTCATTCCCATAACTTCTCTTTAGCTTGCTGGAGCATTATATCCCTTTAGCAAGCATGAGACGATCTCTAAGTGAGGTGCTTTTAATTTTCTTTATGCTGCTATCTTTTGAAGCTTCACAACTCTATTTGTGTGGGAATCTGACTGATGAGGTTTGCATAGAAGAAGAGAGATATGCTCTTTTGGAGTCAAGAGACAGCCTTTATTATATATGGCCCACAGCATAACCTTGTTTCTTGGAAAGGCCAAAAATGCTGCAGATGGAAAGGAGTCACATGCGATGGTATCAATTGACATGTGGTCCAGATTGATCTAGGCCGAACAACAAATCCAGTGGCAGATCAAATTTCAGGCAAAGCGATGAGTCCATCCTTGTTAGAGTTGAAACATTTGAGCTACTTGGATTTGAGCTTCATTGATTTTCAACATAGTCCTATCCCATTGTTCCTTGTCTCCATGAAACAACTGAGGTACCTTAATCTTTCCAATTGTTTCTTTAAGGGACAGCTACCCTACCATCTGGGGAACCTCACAAATTTGCAAGTTCTTGATCTCAAAGATTATTGGTCGTCAAGTTTATACATGCTTGACTTCACATGGGTCTCTCATCTTTCTTCTCTGCAATACATTGACATGAGTGGAGTTCACATCGGAGATGACATCAATTCGATATTGTAGATAATTCATAATCTTCCGTTTTCGTTACAGGCACACTTTGAGTCCTACGCACTTGGGATCTTAAATGCTTCTCATGGTTTTGTGAATTCCTCCACACTACTTCCATCCAGGGTTCAAGTACTGAAACTTGGGGAAATTTGCCGGAGGCCATACCTGAGGCTTTGCAAAACATGTCTGATCTTAGATTCCTTGACATTTTTGACAGCAGGATTGACTCTATTCCATTATGGCTTGGAGAGTTCAGGTTTCTAACCAGTATGAATCTAGCATGGAATGTTCTTTTTGGTTCATTCCCCGTTGCAATTCAGAAAATGTCTTCCCTTAGATCCCTTGACCTTTCTAGAAACTATCTCAACTCTACTCCATCATGGTTAGGAGAGCTCAAGTTTCCAGCACTTCTGAATTCGGCGGGGAATACATTGACTGGCTCAGTATTCCCCACTACCATTCAGAATATTTATTCCCTTAGATTCCTTGACCTTTCATACAATGAACTTACTTCTGCAGTTCCACTGTAGTTGATCAAGAGGATTCTCCATGTCAATTTTACCCACAGTAAATTCTCTACTCTTCAAAGTTCTCCTCCTTGGAATTCCATAAACAATCTCAATCTAAAATCACTGGGCTTTGTAGACAACAAATTTCAAGTAGAAACATCTAGAAGCTTTGACAATACAAATGTGTGGATTAAAAACAACGACATTCAAGCGTTGGATTTAAGTCACAATGAACTTAAAGATCCTATAGAAAGCTTGAGCCAACTTGAGAGTTTGATTTACTTGAGTGTAGCTTCAAATTTTATCAAAGGCCCCATTCCATTATCTTTCGGAAACTTGTCAAAATTAAGAGTGCTGATTCTTGAAGACAATCAATTAAGTGGGACAACACCGCCATCCTTGGGGGGATTTTCATACTTGAGGGTATTGGATCTTTTAGGCCATTGCTTGAATGGCTTCATACCTAATAGTCTCTTGAAGCTTAGGAGCTTGAAATCTTTGGATCTGTCAACTAACTCGTTGGATGGTACACTCATGGAAATTCACCTTTGTAACTTGTCCTATCTCAAAGATTTAAGGATTGGAATGAACAAGTTATCCCTAAAGCTTGCACCCAATTGGCTACCTCCTTTTCAATTGACAAATCTTCAATTGAAATCTTGCAAAATCAAGATGCCATGTCTTCAATGGCTTCAAACCCAAAAGAAGTAAGTCAATTTAGACCTGTCAGATACTGGCATATGGGGATCTTTTCCAAAATGGTTTCAACTAAAGGATCCCAGTGTGTTGGATCTCTCCAACAACAAAATTAGCAGAAAATTTCCAATAAATCTGCATGACGTGATGCCAAATTTGAATAGTTTGTTTCTTGGAAATAACCCATTGAATGGTTCCATCCAAAATCAATATGTAAATTAAAGGGGCTTTATGCTTTGGATCTTTCAAAAAATAAATTATATGGCAGGATTCCAAGTTGTTTGGGTGAAATTAATTGGATTGCGCTGATAGACCTATCATCAAATGAGTTAGTTGGCATCATTCCTGAATCATTCTGTGGTTTTCATTCCAATTTAGTATCTTTGAGCTTGAGCAATAATAGTCTCCATGGAGAGATTCTGTTCAACTTTGCCTCGTGCAACAGGTTGGAGATTTTGGATCTCGACAATAATAAACTATTTGGTGTTATATCTTAGAGTATGGGGGATGATTTATATTTGCTGAGAATTCTTAAGCTTCGACAGAGCAAGTTAAGTGGTGGTATCCCTTTGAGCCTATGTCGACTCCCATGCTTGCAAAGCTTGGACTTCGCGGGTAACAACTTAACAGGAACAATTCCGGTTTGCATTGGAAACCTTGAAGAAATGATTCAAAAGTAGTCATTTGGTGAGGAATCATCAGTGCAAGTGTTGAGGCTCCTGGGCCGGCAAATGGTCCTTTTACTCCGATAGCACCACCTCTTATTTTTAATCATTGGGATAAAGAACATGTCAAGCAAGTCATGAAGGGAAGAGAATTTGATTTCAAAAAAAAAAAAGATCTCAACTTTGTAGTCAGTTTGCACTTGTCAAAAAATTCACTACTTGGCTTCATACCACAAGTTCTAACTTCTCTCATTGGATTGGTTAGCTTGAATTTATCACACAACTATTTTTTAGGAGAAATCCCTTTCGAAATAGGGAAGTTGAAGCTACTAGAATGATTGGACTTCTCTTGGAACTGACTTACAGGCCCACTTCCAAGTAGCATGTCATCTTTGACTTCATTGAGCCACTTGAATTTGTCATACAACCACTTTTCACGGCCCATTCCAGAAGCAAATCAGTTCCTCACTCTTGAGGATCCATCCATTTGTGCTGGAAATCAATATCTTTGTGGAAAACCTGTGCTCAATAAATGCTCAGACAATAACACGAATGAAGCTCCAACAAGTGCCCAGTATGAAGAGGTGAATGATAAAGAGAAGATTCTGTTTTACTTTGTTGTAGCCATTGGTTTCATGACAGGGTTCCTGGGAATTATTGCACTTTTAATGCTAAACAAGAGTTTAAGGTATGTTTGCTTTAGACATATGGAGAAAATCGCAGATGAGATATATGTGGCAGTTGCAATAAGGTTGGCTAGGCTCAAGAGAAGAGAATAGGATTGAAACCTTGGTGATGAGAGGTTTTAGTGTTTAGTGTAATGTTTGAGTTGTGGTTCCTATTAGGGATGGGATGTTTCTCTCCCAATTGTGAGTTTTTCTTTTAATTTGGAAATGAATGTTTGTAAGCAAGGGATGGGGTAAAATTTTTCTGCTGGAATTTTTCTTTCCCTTCTCTATTTATTTTTGTTTGGAATTAATGTTATACGGTTTTTATTGTCCAAGAACAAAATTATGAATAATCTTAGCGTACTATATGTATTCAATATTTCTTACAAATTCTTGCATGCATATTCTATTGGCTTTATGGTATGAGCACTAAATGTGTGTACTTTTCACAGCAAAGATTTATAATGAAAGGGAATTGCCAACATAAAAACATTAAAATACATTTTGACTGAAATAAGTTGTTCCTTTTATTTTTTAAAGAACACAAGGAGGACATATATTTCAAATTTTATTCAACAAAAGCACACCAGGCCATGGCAACGTACACATTTAAGTGTCTATATATGGCGAAATCCCGTTAATTACGCTTGGTACAGAATGCAATCCCATCCTTCTGAGCTAACCGCTGGATTTTACAACACAGTTAAAAGAGATGGTTACAAAGAAGTTGCTGAGATTTTTGCGAAGAATTCGTGTCAAATAATATTGCCAGGAATGGACCTCGCAGATGCAGCTCAGCTGCAAGAAACCCTCTCAAGTCCTGAGATGTTACTTTCACAGATAATGGCCACTTGTAGAAATAATGGGGTTGAGGTTTCAGGGGAAAACTCTTCAGGCTCTGGTGGTTTCGGGGGCTTTGAACAGATTAAGAAGACTATTATAGAAGGAGATAATAATGTGTTGGACCTGTTCATGTATCATAGAATGGGAGCTTCTTTATTTTCACCAGAGCATTTTCCTTCCTTCACAAAGTTTGTTCGGAGCAACAGGAAATGCCTTCAGATGATGTAGCTGCTGAATTTCATGCGAAGAACTCAGAACCAAGCATGCAGATATAATCCTTGTGATGTGATGATAGTTTTGTAGACAAATATTTGTTATGAAGATATAGAATGCAGGTGGGTTATGTATGTTTGCATGGTGTAGTTGTACCATCATTGTGGGTCAAGGACTCCTCTGTATCATCGGCTTGGAAATACCAGCTGGGCGGGCTTCATCCTCAAACATATATGGTTCAATTATTGAAATACTTGGAAGAGAAATAGAGCTAGTTGTGGATAGAGTATATTCATGGAAGTTCAATTTTTAATAGACTTCATTATGAATGCGATTATGTTGTATTATCTCAGAAGAGAAAAGGAGAATATGTGTTTAAAGCGTTTGCAGATATTTTCAAATTTGTTCCTTTTCTTTTCAATCGTTTTAGACATTTCATGGTAAAAACACCGTGGAAAGGAATTTGGATTTAATTAACGAGTTCTACACACTACTATTTTGCCTATAGTTTTGCTGATTTTCTTTCTTTCTTTCTTGTTTTTTTTTATTGCGCAAACAGCTGGTAACTCAACCAATCCCTGAAGGAATTACAAACCAAACTAATTCAGATCATTAGAGTGACGATCCTACCACCTATACTATTGCATTATCAAAGGATCAAACCCATCACTAAGATGAAACAACCCATACCAGTTGATATAAGTGCTCGGTATTTTGGTTTTGCTGATTTTACTTTAATATAGTCGAGGACAATACTAACAAATTTGCCCCGTTATGTCCATTGCATCCACTAAAGTTAAATTAAGTATTATGGAATGGATTGAACACTATAGCGACCAATCAGTCAATCAATAGCAAGAACAATCATTTTGCACCAAATGGACAACTGTCACGAACTCTATTAAAATTAGAATTAGAATCCACAATTCAAATTATTACCATCAAGTTAACAATTTTGAGTTACCGTAATGATAATGTTATGGTAAAATAAAATATTAAAATAATTATGTATATACAAGCTTTAGGCCCCAAAAAATTAGTACACACCTGCGCGTGGAAAAAAGTACATAGATTATATATAGATTAATGAAATATTTGATTTCTTAAATTTACTTTTATTTTGATTTTAGTTCCTTAAGTTTTAAATCATGTGTATTAATCCTTTGAAGGGTGAAATGTTTCACATATATTTTAAATTATAGGGCATAAATTTTAATTGGAATAAAACTTGATGAACCAAAATCAACATAAGGATAAACTTAAAGTCTAGCTTATCTTTTTGTTTTTGCAAGAGTGTTATATGGATAGATGGGCGAAGTTGAGTGCTTGAACCATTGCACAAAGGAAGAAGAGGAACCAGATCCTAAAATGAGATTTTGAAATTGAATGAAAAAGATAAAATAAGAGGAAGACTGAAATGCCCATTAATAATCAAAGGCTGGTTGGAAACCTTTTTAAATAATTAAGAGCATTTCAGTCTTTTCCTTCTTATTTTGTCTTTTACTTTTAATAAAATCCCATTTTGGTATCCTCTTACATGCCATTTGTGAATTTTCTCAAACCCCTCTATCTTTTTCAGGAAGTATATATGAATAGATGTGCACTGCAAGTTAGCATTGGCTCAGTCTCTTTTCCTTTTTTTGGCTTCCAGTCCCTTCTTATCTTGCGAATATGAATATGTGGCCAAAGTTGAGTCTTTCCTTTTTTTTATTGGATTACATAAAGTTGAGTCTTTCCAACCACCTCACAAGTCTTAGGCTCTTAGCTAGCTAGACTCAGTCACACACATTAATTAATTTCAGGCATGAACATGAGAGTGGACTTAAGAGTCTTTAAACCATTATGTTATGGAAAAATAAAATATTAAAATAATTATGTATATACAAGCTTTAGGGCCAAAAAAATTAATACACAACTGCGCATGGAAAAAAGGCACATAAATTATAAACGGATTAATACAATATTCGATTACATAAATTTACCCTTTATTTTAATTTTAGTTCCTCAAGTTTTAAATCATGTATATTAATCCTTCGAAGGGTAAAGTTATTCAAGTATATTTTAAATTATAGGACAAATCTTTTAATTGAAAGATAAAACTTGATGAATTAAAATCAAAATAAGAATAAATTGAAGGTCTAGCCTGTCTTTTGTTTCTGCAAGAGTATATATGGATAGATGGGCAAAGTTGAGTGCTTGAACCATTGCACAAATGATGGAGAGGAACAAGATCCTAAAATGAGATTTTCAAATTGGGGAAAAAGACAAAATAAAAAGAAAAAGACTGAAATGTCCATTAATAATAAAAAACTGGTTGGAACATTTTTAAATAATTAAGAGCATTTCAGGTTTTTCCCTTCGTCTTTTACCTTCCATAAAACCCCATTCTGGTATCTGGTTTCCTATATGCCATTTGTGAATTTTCTCAAACCCCTTTATTATTTCAGATTTTTTAATATCTTTTTCTATCATTTTCCCAATATTCTATCCAATAACCAAATAAGGTTAACGTAAGTGTTTAATTCTTTACGACGTAATGAATCAATGCTTGAATCTAGGAATACTCACAATTAGCATCCAATAATGTTTTGAATATGATTACCTCAAGTAAGATAATATATGTGGTTAGTAAAGAGGAAAAAAAAATATTATATTTGATAATAGGTATATCATATATGATATAAATAGTTAATTTGAGAAGACTAATTAAATAAGTTAAATTAATTATGTGTAAAAATACATGTTAGTTATCATAAAATACCCATTTTGATAATTTGTATTAAAACCACCTTATTGATATAAGTCCCCTTTTAATATGTACAGTAATAGGAATGAACTAAAAAGAAAATTATAAATTTGGAAGATAAGTAGGTTAAAATCGTATATTTAAAATTAAAACAATTCCCTTAATTAATTTTTGAGGATAAGAGGGAATGATTTGTAATTAATTTAACTGTCTAAATTATGACCATCTAAATTTAATTTGAACGTTCGATGCATAAGAATGATGACGACTCCACATGCTCATCTTCATTATGATAAACAAGGTATGGGATTTTAATAATATTCCTGATGATAACAACAGCAACAATAATAATACATCATTTTTGAAAGACTGACCAATCAAGCAGACATTTTTTACTGGGATATCCTACTTACGTACTTTTTCCTCACGATGAACTTTCATATGAAGCAATAGGGCCCTGTGATTGAGAAAAATTAAAGTAAAAGCCTTATCAATGTCCTCATTACTTCCACAGGGCATATAGTAGCAATCCTTCTGAAGAAGGTAGATCCTTCAGTGCCTGGCTTTTGGAAGATGGTTCTAACTATACCATTAGTCATCTGAGAAATTCTCAAAATCATGAGTCAATTTTGATGGTATCGAAATATTGTTTTGGTGAGTCAAGCTCATATGGATCCTGAAAATTATTTGGTAAACCAACGGAAATTGAATCTTACAAAAGGAGTTAGTCTTTCGTAACGTGGTAAATCAACATTTGAATTATCACTTGAAAAAGTATCCATACCACATTTAGTAGCCGATAATACCTCAAATAGAATTATTTATAACAGAAGAATACATGTGTTTTCGTAACATGACATTAAAGATATATGAGTGTTGACTAGCAAATGTTGATCAAGTTGGTAAGAAATTGGTTTATAACTTATAAAGTAGTAAGTTCAAATCAAATTAGCGATATAAAAACTTTATTAATAGACGATCTATAGTCTATAAATATATTTGTAATAGCTCTTTAAACCTAAAGATGAGTTTTGATCCTAGTGCGCTCCAACATCCAACTTACATAAACTTGTACAACTTAGCATTGATTCAATCTTTTTGGTATGGCTAACATCAACGTATGGCTAAAGTTGAGTCCTTGCACCCACACCCGTGAGAGCAGCTAGAATACTGCTAATATTATGATAAAATAAAATATTAAAAATAAATAGACATATATACATGTTTCAGGCCAAAAAATAACTAGCTTCCTTAATAAAGAATTAAACATCTAATTTAAATAGACTGATACAATTAATTAAGTTAATTATTTATAATAAATATAAATTGATTTTCCTAAATTATCCATTTTCATTATTATTACTCTTGGATGGAAATTCCTTTAATATGTGCAATTAATAATATAGTTAGAGGTAAACGTTATAAATTTGGGATATAAAGTTGATTGAAATCTAATTTATATGTCGGTGGAAGCTACTTTTTCAATATAATTTACGTTTTAAAAGATAAGTATCTGAGATGGATTTTATATTAGCCTATAAGAACGTGATTTGTGAATCGCTTTGGCAAACAGGCTATATAAATAATCATTGTCACAACACAAGGCGTCGTTGAGTCAGAGTGTGACTTCTTCACGGATTCTTGAGTCTTGCATTTTTTTTTTCAGAAGTATATATGAATAGATGTGCACTACAAGTTAGCATTGGCTGAGTCTCTTTTCCTTTTTTTTGGCCAGTCTCTTCTCATCCTCGAGAATATGAATATGTGGCTAAAGTTGAGTCTTTGCAACCACCTCACAAGTTAAAAGTTTTAGCTAGCTAGACTCAGTCACACACATTAATTAATTTCAGGCATGAACATGAGAGTGGAGTTAGAGTCTTTAAATCATTATATAAGTTAAAAAAAACCTCATTTTCTTGCCTGAAATTAATTAATTAAAAAAACCTTAAACCTCATTATAAAATCTATTTTAAAATTCAATAACTTTTCAATTTTATTTATATTTATTATCCACAACTCGCCTAATCCTATTTACTACATCCGATCCTTGATATAAAAACTAATTTAAAATCAGATTTTACTCTAAATATAGGATCATATCTACTTTGTTTTCTATATTTAGACATTTTTTTCCAAACGACCCCTATCAATGCCCCCATAACTATAATTAGATACCATAATGATTCAAATATATACGTTATATATAGAAAAAATTCTATTTTCTCTCCACTCCTGAGAGTTGAATAGGTAATAATTTATATCGATTTGCATTTTTTATTTTTTTTTAGATTATTTTTACGTGAATACGTGTAATAACTTCAATAACCTCACGATATGATCTTGAGATGTAATGAGGGGTTATGTGTTAAGTTGAGAGACAATAATAATCTCAGTCCGAAGCAAATTTTAAATTGGGTGACCTAAGCGTGAAATTCCTGCTTCCTGGGACCATGACCTGTCGAAGCTCTCAGCAGCGTGTTGTACAATTCAACGAGAGAAGTCTTGTGTTCCGTTCCGTGGTGCGCATTGATGTACTTCTTCCATCAAGTCACTGTTTCCTTTTTTTTTTAAATAAAAAAATTGTATATAAAGGTATTTTTGAAATATAAAATGAATTAACTAATTTAACTAATTACATTAATCTTTCTAAAAAAGTTATTTGGCATTTATAACAAGGACGAGAGGCTGTATAAGTTGGGAGGGAATGTTTTATTTAATCATATTTATAAATCATCTCATTAATTTTCTTATGTGAATGTTAAATTGTACCCTTAATATATTATATTTTGACTTTATTCTCATATATTACAGTAAATATTAAATAAAGATAAAGTTGAAAAATTAAATTTTAATGCAATGTTAATAAGGTTTAAGGTTTTTCTTAGTTTATGTGAAATTATAAATGGTAAAATTTAAGGGTTTAAGAGTAAAATTAACACATAATAAATAAATTGAAGGTAAAATTATACATTGTGATAAAAATTTATTAAGGTGAACTATAAATAATATCAATTAAAGCTAAATCTCTATCTGCCTTATATCTTATAAGTACAGGACGAAGAGGAGTAGCTTTATAAAAAGTACCAACCACCTTGTTGTTTTCTCTCATCCCTATAACTTGTCTTGCTGGAGCATTATATCCCTTTAGCAGACCATGAGACGACCACCAAGTGAGGTGCTTTTAATTTTCTTTGTACTATTTCTTGAATCT
This sequence comes from Vachellia collinsii, assembly GCA_006871305.1. Lineage (NCBI taxonomy): Eukaryota > Viridiplantae > Streptophyta > Magnoliopsida > Fabales > Fabaceae > Vachellia > Vachellia collinsii. The sequence continues at coordinate 3,530 of QFDD01000208.1, read as the reverse complement.
TCACAACTGTGTTTGAGTAAGAGTCTGACTGCTGAGGGCTCCATAGAAGAAGAGAGGCAGGCTCTTTTGAAGTTCATAGACAGCTTTGATAGTTGCTCAAAGCATGTCCTTGCTTGGGAAGGCAAGCAATACTGCAAATGGAAAGGAGTCAAATGTGATGCCATCACTGGGCATGTACTCAAGATTGATTTCAGTCAAATAGCAAATCCAATGGAAGAGCTATTAATAAAAGATGTTTCATGGTTTTCTAATTGCTCATGTTGTCGGAAAGGGCATTTTACCAATGGCTCATTATTCCTTTTTGGATACTCTTTCTCAAGTGAAGCAATGAGTCCTTCCTTGCAAGATTTGAAACATTTGAGCTACTTGGATTTATGGTCCATTGATTTTCAACTTAGTCCTATCCCGTTGTTCCTCGGCTCCATGAAACAACTAAGGTACCTTAATCTTGCCATCTGTCGCTTTCGTGGAAGGGTACCCCGCCAATTGGGAAACCTCACAAATTTGCAGGTTCTTGATCTCAATTCTTTCCCGTCAAATGTATTATTCATGGATGACTTCTCATGGATCTCTCATCTTTCTTCTCTGCAATACCTTAACATGAGTGGAGTTACTATCAGAAATGAGATCGACTCGATGATGCAGGTACTTCACAATCTCCCATTTTTGTTAGAAGCACACTTTGAGTACTGTGAAATTCTGAGCTCAAAAACTTCTCAAGGTTTTGTGAATTCCTCCTCACTTCCTTCCACGCTTCAAGTATTAAGCCTCAGCGGAAATTCTCTGAACACCATTCCTAAGGCTTTACGAAACATGTCATCCCTTACATTGCTTGATATGTCTGACAACAAGCTTGACACAGTTCCATTTTGGCTAGGAGACTTCAAGTTTCTGGCCCATCTGAATCTCGATTGGAATAAACTTACTGGTTCTTTCCCTGTTGCTATTCAGAACATTTCTTCCCTTGAATTGCTTAGCCTTGCCAGCAATCATCTCACTTCTGCAGTTCCATTATGGTTCATCAAGAGAGTTCAGCATGTCATTCTTTTCGACAATAAATTCTCTACTCTTGAAAGTTCTTGTCCTTGGAATTCCAAAATCAACTGCAATCTAAAAGCGTTGGACTTGTTTCCAGACAACAAATTCCACGGACAAACATTTGGAGGCTCCAACGATACATCTGTGTTCATTAAAAATGACATACAAGAATTGGACTTAAATTACAATGAACTAGTAGAAGACTCTTTAGAAAGCTTGGGCCAACTTACGAATCTGAGGCGCTTGAGTTTGGCCTCAAATTTATTCTGCGGCCCCATCCCATTATGCTTTAGAAATATGACAAAATTAGAGAGACTACTTCTTGAGGATAATCAATTCAATGGGACAATTCCTGAATTCTTTGGCACATTTTCTTCCTTGAGTGTATTGTGTCTTTCAGGAAATCACCTAATTGGTGTTATACCTGATAATCTTGGGAAGCTTCAAAACTTGACAGTTTTAGATCTTTCGGGGAATCACTTGGGTGGCATCATCCCTAGTAATCTTGGGAATCTCATATACTTAAGCACTTTGGATCTTTCAAATAACTCCTTTGAAGGTACACTTAAGGAAATTCATCTTGATAACATGTCCTATCTCAAAGATTTGAGCCTAGCTATGAACAAGTTATCTGTGGAGCTTGCACCCAACTGGTTACCTCCTTTTCAATTGGGGAGTCTTCAATTGTCATCTTGCAGAATTGAGACACCATTTCCTCAGTGGCTTCGAAACCAAAAGAATTTATACAACTTAGACTTATCAAACACTAGCATTTGGGGAACCCTCCCTACATGGTTTCAACAAAAGGAGTTCGAATTCCTAGATCTCTCGAACAACAAAATTAGTGGACAACTCCCAAGAGATCTCCATCATATGATGCCAAATCTGTTGGAGTTGTTCCTTGGCAATAACCTTTTGAATGGTTCAATTCCAAAATCACTGTGTAAATTGCCCCGGCTATATGACTTAGATCTTTCGAAAAATAAACTATCCAGTGAGATCCCTAGCTGTTTGGGTGAAGTTTATGGTATTGTATTAATTGATCTGTCATCCAATGAGTTATCAGGAACCATTCCTGAATCATTTTGTGGTTCTTATGGTTCATATTCATTACAATCTTTGAACCTGAGCAACAATAGTTTGCAGGGAGAGCTTCCATCAACATTGAAATCTTGCAGCAGCTTGGAGGTTTTGGATCTTGGAAACAATGAACTACATGGCATCATACCATCAAGTATATGGGCTGATACCAGTGTGCAGAAAAATTCTCAGGCTTCGACAAAACAAGTTTAGCGGTACTATCCCCTCGAGTTTATGCCAACTCACAGTCTTGCAAATCTTGGACCTTGCTGGCAACAACTTAATAGGAACAATTCCTTCTTGCCTTGGGAATCTTCAAGGAATGATAGCATCAGACAGATCAATGAGCTATCTGGCTCCTGGGCCCGCAAATGATCCTGTACCTTCACGAACATCAATTGCATCAGCTCCTGGTTTTGATCAATGGGATAAAGAAGATATCAAGCAACTCATGAAAGGAAGAGAACTTGATTTCACGAAAAATCTAAAGTTTGTAATCAACTTGGACTTATCAAACAATTCATTGATTGGCTTCATACCTGAAGTTCTAACTTCTCTCACTAAATTGGTTGGTTTGAATCTATCCCACAACTTTTTGTCAGGAGAAATCCCACGCAAAATAGGGAAACTGAAGCTACTTGAATCATTGGACCTCTCATGGAACCAACTTGCAGGCCCACTGCCAAGTAGCATGCCTTCTTTGACTTATTTGAGCCACTTGAATTTGTCATACAACAACTTTTCAGGGCCTATTCCTGAGGGAAACCAGTTCCTCACTCTTGAGGATGCATCCATTTATGTTGGAAATAAATATCTCTGTGGAGAACCATTGCTCAAAAAATGCTCTGACAATAACACAAATGTAGCTCCAACACGTGTCCATTATGAAGAGGAGAATAAGAAAGAGAAGATTTTGTTTTACTTTGTTGTTGCTGTTGGTTACATGACAGGGTTCTGGGGAATTATTGCACTTTTGGTGTTCAACAAGAGTTTAAGGTATGTTTGCTTTAGATATGCGGAGAAAATAGCAGATAAGATATATGTAGCAGTTGCAATAAGGGTAGCAAGGCTCAAGAGAATTGGATTGAAGCCTTGGTGATGATAGATTTTGTGTTTAGTGTGATGTTTGAGTTGTTGCTCCTACTAGGAATGGGATGTTTCTCTCCCAGACCTTTTGTATGTTGTGAGTTTGTCCTTTAATTTGGAAATAAATGTTTGTAAGCAAGGGATCATGTAAAATTTGTCTGTTGTAATATAGCTCTCACTTCTTCTTGTTTTTTTTTATGTGGAACTAATGTTATATGGTTTTTATTGTCCAAGAAAAAATTATGAATAATCTTAGCATCCCATGTGTATTCAACATTTCTTACTAATTATTGCATGCTTGTCCCAAAGGCTGCATGATAGGAATT
>QFDD01000207.1:0-61147 GCA_006871305.1 Vachellia collinsii | reverse complement strand
TGGAGACATTTAGGTCGCGACCTGTGTCAACTGCATCGCGACGTGTTGCAAAGTGCAGATCTTCTGAAAAATACATCCAAGTCGCGACCTAAACACTCAGGTCGCGACATAAAGGTGGCAGAGGGCTATATGATTATTATTAGCTCTTGATGAACTTGTGGCTCCTCCTATACTCCATTTTGGGTCTTCAAATCTCCTCCAAATGCCTACAAACAAAGGCAAAGAGCTTTGTAGAAGTTAAATGAATTAAAGATCAAGGCATTCACAGTTTGGATGAGATAAATGACCCATTTTTACCCTTAACTAAGTACAATGCAATGCATGAGTCAATATAATCAATAATGGTATAAATGCATGCAAAATGAGGGTAAAGGTATTACAAAACACCATAAAATACTCAAGAAAACCATGTAAATATTGGGTTCTATCATTTTCACTATAAAAAAATTGACTTTCAACGGTGATAAAAATAAGTTGCCACCGATTAAAAAAGCTTTCAGTCATCGCTAAAAGTACCCTTTAGCGACGACACAAGAGTCGCAGCAGATGGGTATCTTCAGCAGCGACTTTTACTATCGCCGCCGAAGGCTACTTTCAGCGGCGATAAAAAAGTATTTTCAAAATTATTAGAAAAATAATAATTTCAAAATTATTAAAAAAATAATTTACTCTAGAGACTGCCACATCATCAATGGTTGGTGCCACGTCACCGACAACTGCCACATCACCACCATTTCCTGCACACCACGTGTCGCCACATATATGACACTTCACCTACGCCACATGTTGCCACCTCACAATGCCACGTGTCGCCATATGATAAATCTGAAGTTTTGCCTCCTCCAGAAACCAAACCTCTAACCCCTCGGCCGCGTGCGTGAGCCTTTACCAATTGAGCTGCAATAACTTTACATACTTTAAACACATATTTAAATATATATATATATATATAATATTTTATTATATAATAAATTATAGACATTTATATACACACACACATATTTAGGTATATATATTATTTGTATATATATCTATATATACAATATCTAATATTATTATAAACTAAAAATAAATTGCATGATAACTTTTAATTTTATATATAGAATATTGTTGATTAAGTAAAATATTATTATAATAAACTAATATTTTTATAAAATTATATAAATATTTAGTTAATAATTTTTATTTCTTAAAAATATTATTTTTAATACAAAATTTTCCAAATAAAATTTAAAATAAATAAATTTAAAATAATTTAAAATTTAAAATAAATTTCTAACCTTCAGCTGCGATAGAAAAAGTCGTCACTAAAGGTAATAAATTTTTTAAAAAATAATTAATTTTTAAATAATTTAAAATGGAAAAAAAAAATCTCACTTTCAGCAGCGACATTTTTGTCACCACTAAAGGTATTAAGTTTTAAAAAAAAATTAAATAATTAATTCTTAAATAATTTAAAATAAAAAAACTCACCTTTAGCGACGATAGAAAATGTCGCCACTGAAGATATTAAATTTTAAGAAAATTAAATAATTAATTTTTAAAGATTTTAATTTTTTTAAAAAAAAATCTTACCTTCAGTGATGATAGAAAATATCACCGCTGAAGGTAATAAATATTTAAAAAAATTAAAATAATTTAATTTTAAATAATTTTAAATTTAAAAAAAATTCTTACCTTTAGCGGCGACAGAAAATTATCGCCGCTAAAGGGCCCCTTTAGCAGCGATAAAAAAGTCGCCGCTGAATGTCTGTTTTTTTGTAATGTTTATTCTAGTTGGGCAGGTTATATTTTTTCTTTTTATTGTTAAACTCAAAAAAACATCATTTTTAGGTTTTTTTTAATAAAAAGCAAAAAAAAATTTCAAATAATCATCTATGTGCTTTATTAACTCTTTTTTTGGATTATATATAATTTAAACATGAATATTCTATTTAATTGTAAATTAATATTTTTATTTAAATATGACGCTTCTTAGAGTTATACATGAAGCATTTTGTATATTTTAGTTAAATTATATTATTTTAAATAAATGAGATGACTCATATTTGAATGATTGACCTTTGAACCATTACTTCAATCATACAAAAGGCAAAGTGTAAGGTACATGTGACATTTACAATAGGTGCTCTTTAAAAAATTGATGAGTACCCAATATTTCATTATATATGAATAATCTAAATCTTATTTATATTTTATTTTTAAAAATATTTATTGCAATCGATATAGATTCTAAAATAAATACATATCTAATTATTATTTTTTAAAAAATTAGTTTTTTAAAAACTTTTATTTTAGAAAGTAAAATTTGCAACGTCCAAATCACACTTGAACAATTTAGATGTGATGAATTTGGGTGCTCATCGCAGCATAAACCCAAGCAAAGCCCAATAAATATGATGCCCACTTAAACTTTTTTGAGCAATCAACTAAATGGCTGGGGGTAACATAATTTGGGTTAGAACTCATAATTCATATATTAGTTTTATAAAAGTGAATATGATGCGTTTAAATTGCTTTGTTATATACTCCCTTTCGTTTACAATATAAATCACTTCTAGACAAATATCTTGATATGAAATATAAATTACTTGGAGAGTAATTAATGCTATTTGTCAATTTTACCCATGCAGTTAATACTTAATTGTAACTCTTTATATTTTTCTTCCTCATTCAAAGCCCTATTCAATATCGGTAAAGATGGAAAAAAATTCTAATTGAAGCATATTTAATAAGTTAAATATCATTTATTATTTATGATGAATTAGTTGAAGTGATTTATATTGTAGACCAAGTTTATATGAAATTTCCTATCTTATAATAGTATTACTAAAAAAAATTAAGTGGGGCCTCATATTTTATGAAATTCGAAAGCCAATCCCCACCACTATGGTTGAGCATTAATTCTAGTAATTTTGAAAATTTGTGGCATCAAATGATTTACTAGCTGTGCTACTCTCGTTGGTCTTATTTATATGCAATGGTCTCTCTCATGAGTTTGATCTACTATATAAGTAACAATTTTACTTTGTCTAAAAATTTAGTGCTTTTTTTCATTTTTATCCTAAAGTAATTTCATATCTCTTACATCTTTTTTCTCCACTTATGCTCTACATCTTTTTTTCCCACTCATTCTCTCACTCACTCACCATTTTCATAAATAAGGGTAGTTGTTATTTATAAAAATAACCAGAATGAGTAGCTATGAATGATTGAATATGAAGTTGCTAGTTTTTTTAAGAACATATATACCTCTACTGGAAGTAATTATGCTTAAGAAATTGTTAGATATTAAATGTAGATACTTTTTTTCATTCATGTTTGTTTTATAAAAGTAAATATGATGCACTTAAATTGCCTTGTTATATACTTCCTCCAGTTCACAATATAAATCATTTCTAGAAGAATATTTTGATCCATAATATAAATCGTGTGAAGAGTAATATTTAATTGTGACTCTTTATATTTTTCTTTCTTAGTCAAATCCCTATTACATGTGGGTAAAGTTGAAAAAAAAAATTAATTGGCAACATATTTAATGAGTTAACTAACATTTCTTATTTCAAATTAATTAGTTGAAGTGACTTATAATGTAAACTGAAGGGAGTATGAACTTTTGCAGCAGCATTACTAATAAAACTAAGTGGGGATTTATATTTTATGAGATTTGAAAGCCAGTCCCCTTATGGTTGAGCATTCGATTCTAGCAATTTTGAAAATGTGTGGCATCAAATTGACTTAGCTTCTATCTATAAATGACTGAATATGAAACTGCTAGTTTTTTAAGCAAATATTTACTTTTTACTAGAGACAATCATATTCAAAAAATTATTGGATACTAAATGTAGGCTAATCTCTTAATAGAAATTTGAATATTAATTTATAATATTGTGAGAGAGACTAATTTTTTCAACTAGACCCAATCCTTGAGTATTTTTTTAATTATTGTTACAGTGAGGCTGCTAGTTGTAAATCTAAAATATAGCCCAACTTTAATTTTGTCTCTTGTGACTTCGTTTGTTATCATAGTGGGAAAGGTAATACCCAAAAGTCAATTGCTTGAATGTTGAATGCTCATCCCGTCCAGAAAATTCTTAGCACCTGTGTAATTGTGACAAAATAAATGAACGAATGTTACTGAAAACTACTAGTTTTAAATGTGTGGGTCCAATTTTTGTTTTTAGCTTGTTATTTTTGAATTGCCGTGTTATATACTCCCTATAGGGAAAAATTCACTTTACCCCAATTAAAAAAATGTTAAGATTCGTTGGGCAAAAGTATACTTAGCTTTTCATTCAATAACTTTATATAATATCTCAGTTTGATATCTTAATTTTATAAGGTATCTTTTCAATCCTCTAATTACTCTTAACACCACCAATCTAAATGATGACGTTTTCTCTCATTTTTGTTTTTCTTAAAAAAAATTAAACTTAATATGTTAGCGTTGAAAAATATTTTATCAACATTTAAAATTTGAATTATAACATTTTTTTTTTGCTCATAAATCTAGCAATACTGAAGTTGGAATATTGAAAAGATATATTACAAAATTAAATGACCAAAGTAAAACTTGGTGTATGTAAAGTTAAAGATTCAAAAGTGCAGTTTTGCAAAATAGTTATCTACTTAATAATTTTTCGAAGTACAGAAAGATCAATGTGAATATGGAGGTGAAAATATCGAGAGAGAGAATGGGAAATTAAGAAAAGAGAAGAGAAGAGTAGAAGGAGAGAGTGTGTATGGAAGACTTGGAAAAACAAAAGGGTTTTTTTTTATAGAGATGTTATAAACAGTAAATAATTTACGTAAATACTACATTCCAAAACTTATTTCCCAACATACTATACTTTGTCAGTAGGTCCCACTGACCCTAAACTCGTTCACACATATATTTTTTTTTAAAAAAAAAAAAAATCAGTTCAACATATTCCCTTTCACAAACATCCCCCTCCCCCCACAAGCCCCAACGCCCCAAAAAAAGAAAAGGTTTTCTTTATTTTTTTTAAATCCTCCCCGAACTAGCAATAAAATAAAATAAAATAAACTTCTACAAGTTATATATAATTAATCAATCATTTAATATGATATAAAATTTATCTTCCCACCACAAGTTGCTATCTGTTACTATTATAGTTCAGTTATAATTTTTTAGACTCTGTATTAGAAGAAAAGTAAGTTTGATACTTGATATTGCGCAAAAACTAAGGAAAGGGAAATTAAGAGTGACACATGGCAAGCACCAAACTCTTAATTTCCCCTTCTTTAGTTTATGTGAAATATCAAACACCAAACTTATTTTTCTTTCAATACATACTTAAAAAAAATTACAACCGAACTATAATACTAATAATACATAGCAACTGAATTTTTTTAAAAAAAATTCCTTGAACTCCTTCACGCTGGGTTTTGTTAGTGGGTCTCACTGACAAAGTGTGGTATGTTGGGAATAAGTTTTGGAGTGTTGTGTTTAGGTAAATTAGTTTACTGTTTATAACATCTCTGAAAAAACCTAAAAGAAATCGACTAAATTGGAAGAAGACTTTGTATTATGTATTGTAAAGTTATTATCCATAGATTTGATTAGGACATTGGAAGGGAAAATGAGAGTAAGAAGACAGAATTTTTGCTGCCACATCCCACATACTCCCTCTTATCTACAATATATATTTCTAGAAGAACGATTTAGTCTAAAATTTAAGTTATTTGCAAGATAATTAATAATCATTTTTCAGTTTTGTACATGCAAGTAATACTCATTTTCAATTTTCCCTCCACATTTTTCAACAAGAGTAAAAGTGAATATATATTTCAATTTATCACATATTAAATGCCCTAATTGTTACTTTTTTACTCTCGTAAATTAGTTAGAGTGAATGATAATATGGATCGGAGAGAGATTAATATACTTCTCTAATCCTATCTATAAGGTAGAGAAAGAAAGATTTATTTAATTATATTTATAATTCACGTTATTAAATTTTTAATGTGAATGCACAATTTTACCCTTTATTTATTATGTGTTGATTGTACTCTCATATATTATAGTGAATATTAAATAGGAATAAAGTTATAAAGTCGTTAAATTTTAAGACAGTGTTAATAAAGTTTGGATCTTTCTCAATCTTTGTGAAATATGCTGAAAGAGTAACCTACAAATAAGTAAACAATGTGGATACAATCAATGTAGATGAGTATTGGATTTTCTCCACCGGTTAGAAGGCGCCATTTTTAAACCGTTGTTGCCACGGGAAAGTTTTTCGTTTCAAAAAAACTTATGTTTTTGAGACAATTTGATAAGAAGGGTGCTTCATCAATCTTAGTAGCACTCACTCCTCACAAGCTATTGTTTTTCTACAACAGACGCAAATATTTCCAAATGAAATGTCCCTTTTTCATGTAATAATGACGTTCACTTCCATGAGCTACTAAAGCAGTTAGGAGTTCAATTTAAATTTGCTGCAATTACATTCAAACTGAACCCATTAGGGTTTTATAGTAACCCATTGAAGTGATCATTGTATAGAGGAGGGGCCTTTGGGAATATTTGGGTTTGTTGTAGAAAAATCGATAGCTTGTGGTAAGTGATTTAGGGAATAGTACAACATTCTTCTTATTACTAAATTAAAATTAAAATTGCTCTGCCAGTTTTACAAACTCTATTTTTTAAAAGAAAAGCAACAATTATTAAGCAACAGACGATAACAACGCAATATGATCAATATATCTATTTATCTATCAGAATATGTATACATAAGTTTGTGTGTGTGTGTGTAGTTAAAGTGTAAATTCATTCCCCAAGTTTTCATTGAGAATAGCAATGTTGTCCTATCCCATTAAAAAATTGATGTTGAAAGTTAATATCTTAACACTTTTAGAATGACCTTGAATATAAAAAAATATTGTTCTTGAGTGAAAATGAGAGGAAGAAAGCCAAATTTCTTCTTCTTTTTTGTTTGGTCAAAAGAAAGCCAAAACAGAAGAACACAATTGAAGTCACGCCACGACGCAGAGCCATGAGAAGCTACAACATAAGCAGTGGGGGATGGGGAATCATTTGTTTGTTGTGTGTGAAACTCTTTTTTTTTTTTTTTTTGGGTGTGGGGCTCGAAGAAACTAGAGGGGGGAAAAATTGTGTGCACCAATCTCAGTTTGATGCAGGTTGGGATTTGTGTCATGATGTTTCAAACAAACTTTCATATCATTGAGGTGAATATTTATGAAGATGTAGCATTTTGATATTTTTTGTTTTATTGTATTTTTGGCAGTAGGTTGCTTTTAATTAGTTTGTTATAGAATAATAAAACATTGGGTTTTGAAACTCCTTAGAAGAAAACGGTGATTGATCAAAGAACTAAAAATTCTGTATGAGAGTATGGGCCATCTTTGTTAACTGGTCCGTTATAACATTCCTATCCCTAAAATTTTAGGTGGATCTATAATCATGACACGTTTGCATTTAGAGTAAGACTGCATCATTTTAGTGTTGTTTACATAGCATTTACATATGCATAACTACTAGTTCATTTTGCACTCAGCTAACTTGAAAAACACCTAAATTAATGATAGCATACCAAGAGACGGTCAATATGGGTTGTTGCGATGATGGCAATGACAACTACATATGTGGAGCTTGGTGTTACAAATGACATGCACCCGTCAATCCATCATAGCATGCGAATAATTGGCAAATGTGCACTTGAATGCAGATAAAGACAATTTCGCTTGATCTTGTATTATGCATTCCTTTTGACTCTGTACACAGTTTAAAGTTATATATATTTCTTTTCACTAAAAAAAAAAAAAAGACAATATCACGTCTAAGGAGCCCAAAAGAAGGATTCAATTCTTACATTTTTCTAAGGCCCAATACAATTATATATGCATGGAGGAGTCCAATGGAGTTAACAATCAAATTGAGGCTCAAATGTATTATATGATGGACCATGGGAGCTTCAAAGAGTGATTCAGTCGAATTCAAGCCCAAATGGAAGTTTAAGAGGCCAATATATGTTTTGGAGCCGAAATAATAATAAAAAGAAGGCTTGTTAATGATAGGATCCTTCTAGGCAGTGTGTGTCATCTAGATTATTCTATCCTAACTACCAACTTAGAGTATTTTGGAAGGTCTTTGGGTTTTCTAATTTTATTGTATTTTCACATCTATTTTTGATGCACTTTATTTTGGTAGTGTTTTATGCTCTAATAGCCAATTATAAGTTCTAAAGGCTTAGGTCATCAATTAGGGTTTTCCGAAAATTTTAGTTTATAAATATTAAATGCTCTAAAATGCACTCCATTCAAGAAGATATAATGGAATGAATAATGACTTTATTTTTTGATGAATTATATTCTCTTTTGAAAAAAAAAGAATTATATTTTCTTTGTGTAAGCTTTGCTTGCATCCCTGTGTGTATTAATGAATTTGTGCTTACCCTTTAAAAAAATAGTTCAGGTATCAAGAAAAATAAATCAGCAAAAATTAAGGCGGGGGAAGAAAAGAAGAAAAATTGCAATATGGACTTCTAAACTAAAATACCAGTGAAATAAAACTATAAAAACTTAATCAGATGGCTGCAAATTACTAAAAAGTGGTTTAAGATAATTAGTAAAACAACACAAAAAAGATTTAAATAAGTCAACCAAATAACATGTAAATGTTAGATGATCTGTAAGACTAAAATATATTGAAATGATGGTAAAAAAAATATATTGAAATATTTTTAAAATAGAAAAAACTTGCATAACAAATAGCTATAGGTCCAATGCATTTATCATTATGACCCACTTAGGAAACTTAATATTATGGGCTGGACTTTCCACTTGATAGGCATGAAAATTCCACCATATGATTTCTTCTATATATATTAATATATGCTATTTCTGATCATTAATATAAAAGTTCATTAATATTTTAGAGAAATTATTGAAGCTAATTAATTGATAAATTTATTATTTTTAAACTATTTTTCATGACTTGTAAATTGATATATAATCTAACGATACACATAAATATTTTAGAATATATGCTATGATTAAGAACCATTGGTTGTACATTTTTTTTTTACTAAAGGATGTGTATTTTTTTAATGAAGGAAATTCTATTCGAGGCATTATTGAGTACTAAATGTTAACACATCTCCCAGTGAAAATTAGAACCTTAATTCATCATGTTGTAAATGATTAACCCCTTTCGCTCAACCTGACTCTCGTTGGTTCTTTTAATTTTTTTTTTATTTCAGTTCATATTCTTCAAGATCTATGCGATCAACTCAGCCGAGCCAAAAAAATATTGCAAATTTTCATCCCAAACAGTCTTATTTGGGCCAATAGTGGAGAGGGGATAATTAACGGAAATTGGGTCTAATAAAAAGAGTTAATCTCTCATGAAATGGGGAATTGATGTTTGAATCTCCAGTAAGAAAGATGGTTACATTTAGTAATTAATAGTACCTCGAATATAATTGTCTCCCGTAGAAGAATACCTTTGATTAGAAGAAAAAAGTAGAGAGGGGAGGGATATTAATATATTACCTTATTTGGTGGTTTGGTCAATCAGAAAAAAGGGAAGGGGATGAGAGAAAATTTAATATATTTGCACCATAGGTAATCAATTTCACATCAGGTTTGATATAAAAACAATGATTACTTCTTTTCCAAGGAAGTTTAGTTGTAACAATACCCATTTAGCTCTTAGCCAAAAGCACTCTTCCTGCACTATATATTTTTTGGAGATATAAAAATTCTTGTAAATATTTAAAATGGGAGCAAAAAGTATTAGAACAGATAAATATAACCTTACATCATTACATGTGCATCCATAAAAATAACTTGGACTTATCACAAAAAGTAATTATACAGTGTTAAGTTATATTAATGTTCTTGTTATGATTGCTCCCATTTTAAATATTTGAGTACTTTTACTCCTCTAAAAAGTATATAGTATTGGATGCATTTAATTTAATGCATTTTTATATTTTAAAGAGGTTGGGACAAAGACAATACTATATATTCAAACTTTAAGACACAAGTCTTTTTAAGTCTATGGTCCACTACAACATAAGCCAAAGACATTCATAGTGCCACAATGGGAGAACGGGAAGCAACTAATTCCAAAGATAAACTTGTGGATCACTTTATGTTCATATTCTTTAATTATGAATATTGAAAAAATAATACCCAAACTTTAGGTCATTTGTCAATAAACATGAAGTTGATGGTTGGAATGAAAGCATGTGGTACAATTCTTTTTTTCATTATCCCTTTGTCTATATCCGTACTAAACATTAATTAATACTCAGTAGAGAGTTAACTATATCTGAATCATCTATGTAAGAAACATTACAAGTATTCATATGTGACGTCCCTTTGAAAACAAACGTAGGAAGTAGGACTTTCACAACTGTTAATGACATTTTCTGTAACTATAATCGACAGTATCTTGACATTAACTTTAATGGCCTCCTAACAAGTTCGTCAAGGGCAATCAATGCATGAAGCAAGCCTAAGTCGTCACTCGCAGCCATTAAGTTGGCGCATGTTTCCCATTTCTTAATATTTTTCTGAAAATTATTTTTTCCCCCACAGAAAACTTAAGGTCCAATCTTTTAATCCAAAAAACAACTTAATATCCATCGTTTCTTCTGAGTTCCCTGTTCATCAATTTTGTCTCGCTTCTCACCCCTTCGAGCACCATACCATATACATGGCCCTCGTAATTCTATTCTTATTACTATTTGCAGTTCTATGTGCAAACGAAGTTGGGGCTCAAAAAATTGATTCCATCATCATAACTTTGGGCACAAAAACAAATCCTGCCCTGCTCCATGGGTCTCATCGTTTGGTTTTTTTCCTTCGGCTTTTATCAACATGATAATGGCTTTGCCGTTGGAATAAGGCTACTGGGTGGTCCTGAAACTGAAAGAAGAATCGTTTGGACATCTAACTTCAGTGATGCATCTACTTCCTTTCATTCAGAATATAGGATATATGTTATAATTAATCTCTATGAATAAGTAAACTAGTTTTTATATTGATAATTGTAGGTTATATTTTTTTTATTAAAGCATAGGCATCCTTCTAATAGAGGTAATTCTATCCATAATACAGCCGGACACTAAATATTAGTACATCTCCAAACAAAAATTTAAACCTTCACATTGTAAACGACTAGCTTCTTTCATTCAACCTAAGTTCTTTTGAATTTTTAACATAAGTTCATATTGTTCAAAATTCATAAGACCAATTGGGCCGACCCAAAAAATAGTCCCAATTTTCATCCCATACAGTCTATTTGGGCCAACAAGAGAGAGGGGTAACCAACAAGAATTGAGTCTAATAGAAAGGGTTAATCTCTCAGACGTGATTAACCAATGTTCAAATATTTGTTAGAAGAGACAGTCACATTTAGTAATCGACCGTGCCTCAAATATGATTGTTTTGGTAGAAGGATATTTGTGATTGGAAGAAAAAAGTAGAGAGGGGTGGATATTAATATATTACCTTATTTGGTGGTTTGGTCAATCAAAACAAAGAGGGGATGAGAGAAAATTTAATATATTTGCCCTAAGTGAGTTTGAAGAGAGGAATGAGAGACACTTGTTTACAGAGTAATATTTTTGTTTTAATGTAAGCTAAGGACATTTGAGTTAGAATAGGATAAAAAAAACAAAAAAAGTACTCTTTGGTTCATAATTTTAGTAAATGTTATTTAGTTGATTTATTTAAAGATTTATGTGTTAAATTTACTTATTATTTTCAACTAACTTTTAAATTTTTGTATCAATCTGATTAAGTTTTTGATGCTTTATTTGGTTAGTAGATATTATTATTCTCAAATATATACCTTAATTTGTTTCTTAATTATGGTACCAAAGGTAATCAATTTTATTGATTTATTTTATCTTATATCACTTCTATTCTATTAGAACTATTCTCTTGCACATCAGATTTGTTATAAACACAGTCCTTACTTCTTTTTGAAGTAAATGCGAAAATTTTATTGGGTTTAGTAGCAAAAAACATCCGCAAGCTTTTACTAAAAGCACATCTAACACCATATATTTTCTGGAGCTAAAAAACTTTGATGAACATTTAAAATGGAAGTACAAAATATTATAACCAATAATGTTAACCAACCATAAAAGTAACGTTACAGTTTTAGGTTATATTTAATGTTCTTATCGTGTTTGTTCCCATTTTTAATATTTATGTGTAGTTTTACATCTTCAAAAAGCTCATGGTGCTATAAGCATTTGGAATAAAAATTCATGAGTGGTTTTACAGTTCAATGCATTTTTATATTTTAAAGAAGTTGGGGCACAAATCCTTTTAAGTCTGCCGTCCACTCCAACGTAAGCCGAAGAAATTCATGGTACCAAAATGGGAGAACGGGAAGCAATCAATTCCAAAGATAAAGGTGTGGACCACTTTGTGTTCATATTCTTAAATAATACCCAAAACTTTAGGTCATTAGTCAGTCAACAAGTCCAAATGAAGTTGATGGTTGGAATAAAAGCATATGAATATGAATATAACACTAGTGCAAAAACTATTTTTTAGACCATATAAAAAATGCATTTTAGATTACATATAGATGCAGTTTATATAAGACCAATTTAAAAAATAGGTAGTTTTTAGACTGCACGTAGGTGCGGTTAAAAAATACATTTTTTTAGATCACATGTGAGTGCATACGGTCTCAAAAGTTCACCTTTTAGACCGCATGCCCACACATACGGTCTAAAATATGTCTTTTTTTCTTTTTAAAAAAACCTTTTAGACCATATGACAACACATACGGTCTAAAAGGTATCCTTTTTAAAAAGAATAAGAAAAAAAAAACCTTTTAGACCGTATGACCACACATGCAGTCTAACATGTGTTATTTTTTATTTTAAAAAAATAACATAGCAAGACATCCCTTGGCAACAACAAACGGATTTCTATGAAACCAGACACAAGGAAAATAAGAAGAAAATGAAGGCAAGATCATACAAAATTATAGGGAGGTTGAAGCACTACAAAAAAATTGACTTGCCACTGCAAGTTCCATTGCTGAAAGTTTCGGTGGCGACAAAAATAAATCGCTGCTAAAAAGACTTTCAATGGCGACAAAAAAGGCTTTTAGCGGCAACTTTTGTCGCCACTGAAGTGTACTTTCAGCAGTGACAAAAGTCGCCGCTGAAAGTAATTTCAAAATTATTAAAAAATAATAATTTCAAAATTATTAAAAAATAATAATTTACTCTAGCGACTAACACATCATCACTGGTAGGTGCCACATCACCGATGACTGCCACATCATTATCACCATTCCTTGCAAATCACGTGTCGCCATATATATGCCACCTCACCTATGCCACATGTTGCCACATGATAAATCTAAAGTTTTGTCTCCTTCAGGAATCGAACCTCCAACCCTTTGGCCGTATGCGTGAGCCTTTGCCAGTTGAGCTGCAATGACTTTACATACTTTGAATACATATTTAAATATATAAAATATTTTACTATATAATAAATTATAGATATTTAGACACACACACACATATTTAGGTATATATATTATCTGTATATATATCTATATATACAATATCTAATATTATTATAAACTAAAAATAAATTGGACATTAATTTTATATATAGAATATCATTGATTGAGTAATACATTATTATATTGAACTGATATTTTTATAAAATTATAGAAATATTAATTTAATAGTTTTTATTTCTTAAATATATTATTTTTAGATAAAAAAAATTAGCTATAATAAAAAATTTTACAACTAAAATTTAAAATAAATAATTTTTAAATAATTTAAAATAAAAAAAATTGTACCTTCAACAGCGACAGAAAATATCGCCACTGAAGATATTAAATTTTTTTAAAGAAAATTACATAGACAATTTTTAAATAATTTAAAATTAAAAAAATATCCTAACCTTCAGTAGCGACAAAAAATGTCGCCGCTAAAGGTATTAAATTTTTTAAAAAATTTAAATAATGTTATAAATATTATTATGTTGATGTTCATATCTCCAATTATCCCCGATTATGTATCCCCTTAATATCTTATGTAATTTCTGATATTGATCAATCTTGATAATGTAATATATGTCTATAAATATAAGGCATAATAAGAGTTATTTCTCATTGCTCTATATTTTTCCCTCTTCCTACGTCTTCTCCCTTTCAAATTCATAACACGTTATCAGCACAAGTCTTTCCACAAGGACCAGGTTCATAATCTACTCTACATTGCTTATTTACTTTAATACTTTTATATTTATATTTTCTCATATTGAAATAGAAATTTATCTTTCAATTTGGGATAATTTAAATTTTTTATTGCTTTAAATTTTATTTCCTAAAAGGCTTGTATATCTCTGCTGCTATCTTTTTGCAAAATCCAATATTCCACAATTCCTATACATCTTGTATGATAGAGAGAAATTTTCATCTGTGAAAAGGATTAAATTTTGACTTAGAAATATTCACTTTTTAATTTTCTTGTGAAAATTCATGGCTGGTATCTGTTCTGGGCATTTGTATACCGTTCTGGGCACCTCTATGGCTTCGTCTTTTCCATGTAAACATGTGTGTGTATTCATGATAGGAAAGCCAAAAATTCAGCTCTTCCTTCCTCGGCGAGAAGCCAAAAATCCCTGAGAAAACGCATTTAAAAAAAAAAAAAAAAATCCAGCGGCTGCGTGAAGAAGGGGGAACCGGGTCGGGTTAGGTTAACCCGACAAGCTGATGGTTTTGGGCATTTTACTGTTTAATAAAAAAAATACCAGCTGCTGGGTTTCCAAACTGCTCATAAAAAAAAAAGACCTTATGGGTCAATTTGTTTAGGCCTAGTGTTGGGCCATATGGGTTTGGGTCCCTTTTTCTGAAAACACTTTTGGGCCACTAAATATTTGGGCCACCGAAAAAAAATTATTTCCTGAAACTTGCTTGGGCCTGATTTACTGTTAAAAAAAATTGGTCAACATTTTGGGCCTAATGAAATAAATACTTGGGCATGGAACAATTTTTGAGCCCTGTATATACATATTTATAAATAAATAAATAAATAATTTCTAACTTTTCAGAATACATATGGGCTAGAGTGAAACGCACAGTTTCACTGATCATGGCCCAACAGGTTTGGGCCATTGTTTTGGGCGTCAGCTAAAATAAATAATAATAATAATAATTGGGCCCCCTTTTCTGAAATCATGCCACTGGCCTGCACTTATTGGACCCATTGTAAAAAAAATTCTTTCTAAACTAAATTGGGCCGTTTAGTTTGGGCCATTACAAAACAAGTTTGGGCCTCTTCTATATTTAAAAAAAATCCTTTCTTTTTCAGGAAACATATGGGCCCGGACTTAATACAAATATTTTTATTTTCAAAAAAAAAAAGAGGCCACATTTTAAAAATTTTCTTTGAGCTGTATATGGTTTTGGGCTAACACTTGGGTTTATTATTTATTGAGCCTTTGAGCGATACTCATGAAAAGAGTAAGGATATTAGTTTTGTAAACTTTGCAGACAAACTGGTTCTAAGAAAGAACAGTTTTTAGATACCTAGTGGTTGAGCGATATTTAGATAAAAATATGTAATTGAAATTTGTTTTTTTTTTCCTTGTTAATGGCCGTGTTATATGCAAAGCTGTTTCTGTGGGACCTCATGATGTGTATTATTCAATTGTAAAATTTATTTTTGCATGGTATCCAATTGGTGAATTTGTTTTATTAAATTTTGCAATTATTTAATTGCTGGAATTGTGCAAAGTTGCATATAAATCATAATTTATTGTATGCATGTATAGATTACTGAGAGAATTTAATATCTTAGTTTGAATCAATAGATTAAATTCTCATCAAAGACATGCATATTTGGGATTTCAATTGTATACGATTGATTTTTGTTTTTAGTATACAATCTTGAGGAGTAGCCATAGCATCCTCTATATTGGATACCTAAAAGACCCACTTGTTCTTTGGAACAATTTAAATGAAATGTATAACCACGAGAAGTTGATTATCCTTTCAAGAGCGCATTGTAAATGGATGCATTTGAGTTTACAAACTTCAAGTTTGTAAGCGAGAATAACTCAGCCATGTTTCATGCATCCGATTTTCTCCTATTTTTGTAAGGTAGGGAGAGAAGTTTTAAGATATATATTGACGTAATTTCTTTTCTTCTCATAGCTGAATAGAACAACGAGTTTTTTGTTGAAAATTTACGAATCCATCCAATTGCTTCGACTTTATTCTCAGAAGTGAATACCTAATAGTGGTGGTAGTCGAGATAGTGGATGAGATAACAACCACAAGCGTGGCATGGTCAGAATCATAGTGATTCCTACCTGAAGTGAGGAAAAACTGATGAGAATCATAAAAAGGGTTAAGATGAAGGTTGGTCTCATGCATATAACGAGCTATTAGGAGGCAAATCATCAGTTCACCTATATAATTGGTTGCTTACTAATCAAGCCATCTATGCCAATTGTTCTCCCCCCTATTGTGGAGCATCTTTGAACATACCTCCCCTAATAGAAAACCGTGGGTCGAGGTCAACCCTTGACGTAAATAATGGGACCTAGCTAGAGATTTCCCTCTCTCCCTTGGCGCCAAAAACACCTATCAGTCTGGCCAGGGCGCTCAGAGGTGTGTCCCGGAAGAGTCAATATTATGCATTGAAGGGCAAAATGTGTGCATAATAAATAAATTGGATATGCATTGAAGGCTCTAGAAGAGGCAATATTATGTTACCAGAATAAGCAGAAATATGCATTGAAAATGCATTCTATTCTACCAAATATATAGGAAACTTATTAAGTTTCAAGATATCCATATAAATACCATATAGAAACATCAATTGAAAATAGTTTAGAGTGTCTTACATTACAAATTTAATCTTTAGTAGAAAATATATATTATAAAATTTTCCTCCATTTTTCGTCTAGCTTGTGCTATACATAAGCATAGTTGAAAGCATATGATAGTAAACTAGAAGTTTATTAATTGATTTAATGTTTGGCATGAGATAATAAACCAGAAGTTAAGTAAACAAGATAGTAGCTTGACAGGGTAAACCAGAAGTTTACGAATACAAATAAGAAGTTAAGTAATATAAGCCAGCAACTTGACAAGGTAAACCAAAAGTTTATCAATGAATTCAATGTTTGGCATGACCGGTTATACCATCCCGATTCAATTATGATGCGAGAAATTATTGAGAATAAATGTGGACATACCTTGAAGTGTAAATAGATACCACTATTTCTCATACGCTGCATATTCCAAGGGAAAATATATTAGCATTCTTAAAGTTAAATGCAATGTGAGCTTCTCACATTCTTAAAACGGATACAAGAGTATATTTGTGGGGTAATAAACCCAAATAGGGAACCATTTAGATACCATATGGTTTTAATTGATGCATCAACTAAATGGTTCAATGTTTGTTTATTATATTCTTGCAACTTGGAGTTTGCAAGATTCCTTGCTAAATGAATATGGTTAAGAGCATATTATTCTGATTATCCGATCAAGAAACTACATCTTGATAGTGTTAGTAAATTTACTTCACTAGCCTTAATGAGGATTGCATTTCCCTTGAAATTGATGTTAAAACATCTTGAAATTCATGTTCATATGTAAAATGGATTAGCAGAATAATTGATTAAATGGTTGCAACCTTTTACATGAGGAATAATCTCCCATATTCTGTTTAGGGACTAGCCATTTTGCATGCATCATTGTTAATTCGCATGAAGCCAACAAATTATCAAAAGTTCCCCCCTACAAAGGTTTTTGATCAAGAACCTAAAATTTCCTACTTTTGGATGTGTACTAAATGTGCCTGTAAAACCACTACAACACACCAAAATGAGTCCTTAAAGTAGGATGTGTATATATGCTGATTATGAATTTTATGACACGATTTGCCAAGTGTCATTTGATAAATTACTATTCCTAGCATCAGGGGGAGAAAATAAGCAATTGGGTAAATAGATGAGCTTGAATGAATTATCGTTGGCTTTGTTTGATCCACATAAATGTGCACAGAAAATTCAAAAGATAATTTATTCACAGAATTTAGCTAACCAAATGCCTGAAGCATTTATTGACCCAAAGTGAAAGATAAAGTCACATATCCCAGCTGCTAAGTGCTCCTATTAGAATGAACGTCCCAGAAGAACAATATATTATGAATGAATCTAAATGCCTGAAGCATGAAAGATCCATTGGTTTAAAACATTAAAATCTTCGCAAGACAAAAGGAGCTAAGAACATAGATGGTAAAGTCGAGGTTAATCATTAAAATCTACTTGCTTCAGAAGAGTCAACTCCTGAAGAGTTATTTTCTCCAGAAGAGAATGTTGCAGTCCCAAAAGAGATTTAGGTACCTGACAAATTTGAAAATATTTAGATTTCAATACATTATGGAATCTGATGGGATTGAAACAAAGTCAATGTTGACGACATCATTGTTTATAAAATAGCATATGATGTAATGAATGATAATGAGGATATTGAGCCAATATCCTTTTTTGAGTGCCAATAAAGAAAGGATTGACTGTATGGATGTAAGCTATTAATGCAGAATTACTGTTATCGGAAAATGAAAAGTTTTAGGACCTGTAGTCCTTACACCGACAGATGCAAAGCCGTTGAATATAAATAGGTATTTGTATGAAAGATAAATGAAAAAGGTGAAGTTATAAGATATATGGAACATTTTATAACTTAGTGCTTTACACAAAGATCTTGTATAAGTTGAGAAAATATACATCCATCAGTAGTGGATATAATTACTTTTCGTTATTTAACTAACCCAGCAGTAAATAAAAGGCTTGACTTGGGTCTTATAGATGTCATGACTGTACATTCACAAGGCACACTTGACAGTAACATTTATAGAAAAGTTCCTGAAGGACTCAAGATGCCAGAAGCATCAAATGTAAGTTCTCGAGAATAGTATCAAATTCAGTTAGACAAATCTTTATATGGCTTGAAGCAATCAATGCACATTTTAATAAAAATATGTGTAAGTTTGCCGTTATTGTTGTCTATGTTAATGATATCAACATCATTGAAACTCCTAAAGAGTTCCAAAAGGCAAATGATTGTTTGCAGAGAGATTTTGAGATGAATGTTCTATAACAGTTTTTCTCAAATAAGTCACTTTCATTATGAACCCAAATGATTGTGAGATCTCTGCAGGTTGATAAAAACCTTTTTAGACCTCGAGAAATTAGCAATGAAGGAGATGAAATACTACTTGGTCCAGAAGTACCATACTTAAGTGCTATTTAGGCCCTAATGTATCTTGCTAAGACCACATGCTTTGGCATATCATTTGTAGTTAATCTATTAGCAAGACATAGTTTTTCAATATTATAAATACAGTAGAATAGAGTGAAACATATTCTTCATTATCTCTGAGGCACTATGGGTATAAGGTTATTATGCTCAGGTATATCTAAGTATGAATGATCATTTATTCAGATGTTGCTTAGTATACTTGTTTACATATGTAGGTACAACTGTACAAAGGGTGATGGTGTTGAGATAATGTTTTGATGATGACAAATATGTGTTTGAAATTATGTTTAGATTGTTTGTTTTCAGAAAAGTTTAAGAAAGTTTCGAGTATTAATGAAATCTTTAAGAGAACTCGAGTTATGAGCTTTAGAACTCGAGTTACATTGTTTAAAAATGTTTTCAAAATCTCAAACTTTCAAGAGAACTCAAGTTTTGATTCAAGTTCTGTCAAAACTCGAGTTCTGGGAGTCAAAACTCGAGTTTCGGGTTTTGAAAAAGCTTCAGAAATGTAAAACTCTCTATAGAACTCAAGTTTTGTGTAAAAGTTTTCATACAACTCGAGTTTTGTATTTTAGAACTTGAGTTTCGAATATTGGAAGTGTTTTAGAAAATCAGAACTTTTAGTGGAAACTCAAGTTATGTTGGAAGTTTTGGCAAAACTCGAGTTTCGGGTTCTGAAGTATTTTTTTTGGAACTCGAGACTTCCTTCCAAAACTTGAAGTTTCAATAAAAGTTTTGATGGAACTCGAGTTATGGGTATCAAAACTCGAGTTTCGAGGAGAGAGAAACCAAACTTTCTTCTCAACTTGAAGTTTAAGCGAAAGTTATGTCAAAACTCGAGTTTTAGGAAGACAGAACTCGAGTTTCGAACTGTGGAAAATTTCTGAACTTCAAAACTTCTTTCCAAACTTGAAGTTTCATTAAGAGTTTTCATATAACTCGAGTTTTGAGTATTAAAACTCGAGTTTTGAGAAGAAAATATGTTTTAAACCTGAAACTTCCAATGAAACTCGAGTTACACATAAAAGGTTTGTTTTGAAATAACTATAACTTGAAGTTTCATGAGATAAAACTCGAGTCTCGAAGAGAAAACATGTTGTAACTCAAAACTCTCAAGGAAACTCGAGTTAGAATGAAAGTTATGATTTGAAAATTATCAAAACTTGAAGTTTTGGCTAATGGAACTCGAGTCTCGAAGAACACAAAGTATCTTGGCTTACTGGAACTTCTGAAAACCCAAGTTTTATGTTCCAAAACCCAAGTTTTATCAAAACTTTTATTAAAAATCGAGTTACAACAAAAGTTGTGAGATTTCTACTTTAAAAATTCTTCAATAACTCGAGTTATGAAGGAGCAAAACTCGAGTTTGCTATTCTGACAGTTACGCAGCGTGTCAGAAACTTTATTCTGATCTCAAAATCTTTCCTTATTCATGCAACGATTATTTGAATAACACCAACCATCATAAATGCTTAACTGACTTATTTATTAACAGGGAATGAAGTTCTGATTGCCTAAACAAAAGGAGATTCAAAGGACAGAATCTCATAATATCATCTTACCACTATTAGAAGCACGCAGTCGCATTCAATGCGGGAAGGTGAACGGAGACGATGGGTCTAACGGAAACATAAATGTCTCTAACAGACATTTAATACTTCTCACCTATAAAAGGCGAAGCATTCAAGTCACCAAATATAGAGAACGCTCATACGAGAAAACATATTCATTACGCTTCAGCTACCTTACTCTGTTTTTCATACTCTCATTTAAGAGCTTAAGTGATTATCATCAAATTCTCAAAAAGGAGAATATACTGCATCATTTATTGTTCATTTATTGATCTTGTGAGAGATACTCAAGGTTTGAGGATCTTGAGTGAGTTAAAGACACGAGCAAAAGTGTCTGAGGGCTAGTTTGAGTTAGGAAGGGGGAGAGTCCTTCTTCTAATTGGTTGTAATCTTTTGAGATTAGTGGATTTAAAAACCTCAGAAGGTTTTGAGGACTAGACGTAGGTCAGGAGGACTGAACCTGGATAAATCTCTGTGTCAACTTTCTTTCATACTTTGTTTTTGTTCAAAGCTTGCGAAAATTTTTATTAGACCAATTCAGCCCCCTCTTGGTCAAATCTGATCCTATCATTTGGTATCAGAGCAGGTCTCTTGTGTAAAGGACTTAACAGTCTCAAAAGCTATAAATGGCAGGATTTGGTGAACATGTTATTAGTGACGGGGCTTCCATTACTAGACCTCCAGCTTTTAATAGCCAACGTTTTTCTTTTTGGAAAATCAAGTTTCAAAACTTTATTTTGGCTACTGACTTAGATTTATGGGATGTTTTTGAAATTGGGAATTTTGTTCCCCAAAAGAAAGTCAATGACGTGCTTGTTCCTAAAACTCGCAGTGAGTTTGATGAACAAGATTTGAAGAAAGCTTTACTTAACAGAAAAGCTGTTTTAATGTTGCAGGCTGCATTAAATGAAGATGATTTCTTCAGGATATGCACACTCCCTTCAACCAAACACATGTGGGAAGTATTGGAGATAGCGTATGAAGGAACTGAAGCTGTAAAGGAGGGAAGAGTGAAACTCTCACTACTGAGTATGATCTACTCAGAATGAAAGAAGGAGAAACCATCGCAGAATTTGAGATGAGACACACTCATCTCATCAACAAGCTGGCTGCTCTTGGAAAGACCTATGACCAACGCACCCAAGTGAGAAAAATCCTCAACATTCTCACTGACAAGTGGGAAGCTAAGGTCACGGCCATTGAAGAATCAATGATGTCCGTGGCTGCTATCTTTGGAAGCCTTGCTGAATATGAGAGCAAACAGAAATTTAAATAGGAACTTTCTGGAATAGAAGACAGAAAGAAGGATTAGCCCTCAAATCAATAAAGGAGAAAGAACTTGAAATAGAGCCTGAGGAGGAAGAAGAATTGGAAGACGAAGAATTGGCAATGGTTGTCCGGAGGTTCAAGAAACTCTACAGAAAAGATCAACATCCAAGGAGATTTCAAAAAGGTGCTTCTAGCAAAGAAATTATCTATTTTGAATGCAACAAGCCGGGCCACATGAAAGCAGACTGCCCTCAGCTATCCCAACGAAACAAGGAAAAGAAAAGTTCAAATCCTTCAAGAAGAAGAAGGCATATGTTTCTGGGATATGGGGAGATAGTTCATCAGAGGATGAAAGCAAACTTGAGGAGGAAGCAAACATCTGTCTCGTGGCTCAGGAAGAAGCAAATTCAGAAATAGATGAGGTAATAATTGCTGAACCAACCTATGATGAATTACGCTTAGAATATGATGAAATGCATATATAACTTCTTAAATTTGCTAAAGAATTAGCTAGCCTAAGAAAGAAAGTAAAAGAACTTGAAAAATCAGTAACGAAAATAGTAATGGAGGAATGCTCAGAATGTCCAGTCTTGAAAAAGGAAAATGAATGTTTAAGTAAGACTCTTGAAAAATTTACTAGAGGTAGTGAAATGTTGCAAGTTATCCAAAAAAGCCAGAAAGTGGTAAATGATAGAACTAGAATAGGTTATAACCCAATTAGTGATAAAATAAAAGGAAAGAAAAGATACGAAGGTAAAAGTTATCTCAAGTATTTCCAAAAGTCCATTCATACATCTGAACCATTTGCATCATGTACTTACTGCAATAGAAAAGGGCACATAACCTCTTCTTGTTATTTCAAGAAAGGGAAAACATTAGGAACATATAAATGGATACCCAAAGGAACGCATGAATCATGTCAAACTAACCTCAAAGGACCCAACAAGCTTTAGGTACCTAAAACAATAACTTGATTTCTTGCAGGTATGTCTTAGTGTATCTAAATCAAACAAATGGTACATTGATAGTGGATGCTCAAGACACATGACAGGGGACAAGAGTAAATTTGTCAACCTGCAATCAAAGGATGGAGGAAAAGTAAGTTTTGGAGGAAACCAATCTGTGAAAATCATTGGAATTGGAGAGATTGGTAACCCAAATGGACTACCAGTAAATGATGTTTATCACGTGGAAGGACTTTGTCATAACTTCCTAAGTGTGAGCCAGAGTACTGACAAAGACAACTGGTTTATATTTGACTCACAAGAATGTTTCATCATCAACAAGAAGGATTTGGCAATTGACAAAGAGAAGATGAACATTCAACTACGAGCACCCAGGGATGGTAACTATTATACTCTTGATTTAGAAAATTCTTTAGCTAATTCTTGTTTTATTAGTCAAGCAGATGAAAGTTATCTATGGCATAAACGCTTAGCTCATGTAAATATGAATTAACTTGACAAGTTAATTAAACATGATTTAGTTCAAGGAATTCCAAAGCTCAAAGTTAAAAATGATTTGATATGTGATGCTTGCCAAATGGGAAAGCAAAACAAATCATCTTTCAAATCCAAAAATGAGATTTCAACTAAAAGACCCCTTGAACTACTTCACATGGATTTAATGGGTCCAGCAAGAGTAAAAGGTCTTGGTGGAAATCTTTACACACTTGTCGTAGTTGATGATTATTCTAGATTCACATGGACTATGTTTCTGTCATCAAAAGATGAAACCTTTGAATTATTTGTTATTTTTGCCAAAAATGTCCAAAATGAGAAAGGTATGTCTATTGTTTCTATCAGAACAGACATGGAGGAGAGTTCGAGAATGGGGACTTTGCAAGCTACTGTGAAGGAAAAAGAATCAATCACAACTTCTCAGCTCCAAGAACTCCTCAACAAAATGGAGTTGTTGAGAGAAAGAATAGAGTCCTGACAAACATGGCACAAGCTATGATGATTGAAAAACAAATGTCACAAGTCTTTTGGGCAGATGCCATCAACACAGCGTGCTACTCTCCAATAAGGCCTACATCAGATCATCTCTCGAGAAGACACCGTATGAGTTGTACAAAGGAAGAAAGCCAAACCTTTCTTATCTTCACATCTTCGGTAGCAAATGTTTTGTTCACAACAATAGGAAGGAAACTATTGGTAAATTCGATTCTAGAGCTGATGAAGGTTTATTTCTCGGTTATTCTAATAGGAGTAAAGCATATAGAGTTTTTAAATAAACGTACTTGTGTAGTTGAGGAATCAATACATGTTAAGTTTATTGAAACTGAATCTCAGACAAAACCTTTGGCAGATAAGGAAATTGCTATTTCAAAAGATTTTCAAAATGTGCCTTCACTGGAAAATGATCCCGAGGAAGACCCTTCGGACAAACTTTTTGAAACAGCTCAACCAAAAGCGTGGAAGTACATCAGAAATCACCCTCTAAATCAAGTGATTGGAGAAGTGAATGAAAGTGTACAGACACGAAGGAAATTTTTAAGTGAAGCACAATTTTCAGCTTTCATTGCTGAAATTGAACCCAAGAATGTAGAAGAAGCTTTGTCTGACAATGACTGGATTATTGCAATGGAAGAAGAACTGAATCAATTTGAAGGAAATCAAGTTTGGGACTTGGTACCCCGTCCAAGTGACCATCCTGTCATTGAAACAAAATGGGTATTCAAGAACAAACTTAATGAATCTGCAGTGATTGTCAGAAACAAAGCTAGATTGGTGGCAAAGGGTTATAATCAAGAAGAAGGAATTGATTATGAAGAAACCTATGCACCAGTGGCTAGATTAGAAGCTATACAGGTTCTTCTTGCTTTTGCTTGTATCAAAAATTTCAAACTTTTTCAAATGGATGTGAAGAGGGCTTTTCTAAATGGTTTCATTATGGAAGAAGTTTATGTTGAATAACCCCCTGGCTTTGAAGACATCTCAAAACTAGATCATGTTTACATATTAAAGAAAGCACTCTATGGTTTAAAACAAGCTCCTAGAGCTTGGTATGAAAGATTAAGCAAATTTATGATTGACAAAGGTTTTGTTAGAGGGAAAGTGGATACAACTTTGTTTATTAAACATACTCACTCTTATGTGCTTATAGTTCAAATATATGTTGATGACATCATTTTTGGAGCCACTAACAATACTCTATGTTAAGATTTTGCTAAGACAATGCAGGGAGAATTTGAGATGTCCATGATGGGAGAATTGAATTTCTTTCTGGGACTTCAGATCAAACAAAGGAAGAATGGGATCTTCATAAGCCAAATTAAGTACTTGAAGGAATTACTGAAGAAGTTTGGAATGGAACAATGCAAAAGTGCTAACACTCCCATGAGTTCCACTGCCTTGCTTGATTCTGACGTGAGTGGAAAAGATTTTGACATTAAGAAATATAGAGGGATGTTTGGATCATTACTTTATCTCATGGGTAGCAGACCTGATATTCAATTTAGTGTGGGAATGTGTGCTAGATATCAAGCTGCACCCAAAGAGTCACATACAGAAAATGTTAAGAGAATTTTCAGATATCTAGCCGGAACCACTGAGCTTGGAATGTGGTATCCAAAAGGTTACAATGAATACTTGTTATCATATTCTGATTCTGACCATGCTGGATACAAAACAGATAGAAAAGGCACAAGTGGTCATTGTCAATTCCTTGGAGGATCTCTGGTGTCATGGTTCTGCAAGAAGCAATCAACCGTCTCACTATCCTCAACAGAAGCTGAATATGTTACTGCTGCTAGTTGCTGTTCACAAGTGCTTTGGATGAAGCAACAACTTCAGGATCTGGGAATGGAATTAACAGAAATTCCAATTCTCTGTGACAACACGAGCACCATAAGCCTAGCCAAGAATCCTGTACATCACTCCCGAACAAAGCATATAGATATTCGTCATCACTTCATTCGGGATCATGTTCAGAAAAAGAATGTCAAAGTCATATTTATTCCAACTCACCAACAAGTGGCAGACATCTTCACCAAACCCCTTGCCAGAGAGTAATTTGTTAATATAAGAAGAGAATTGGGAATGGTAAATCCCAATGAATTGTAAGTATTTTCATGTTTAATGTTTAAATGTTTTGATGATTATATACTAATTTTATCATCGGAGTGTTTTCAGAAAATTTTACAGGTCTCTGTTTTCGTCACAAAGAATAGAGTGTGTTTTATGCCAAGCAAAACTCCAGTTCTGGAATGAGTTTTGATGATTCACAGAAGAAGGAGTTGCGAAACTCGTGTTTCATATGAAGAAAACTCAAGTTTGGACGAGATTTTGAAGCAAAAATGGGTTGGAGATCACGAGACTCGAGTTTGATGTTCAAAACTTGAGTTCTACTGAGCATTTCCTGACTTAAACTCGATGAAGGAAGAAATTTTGTTCAAAACTCGAGTTATGGGAGCCAAAACTCGAGTTCCAGAGGCTCCAGAGGCACAACTCACAACAGAACTCAAGTTTCCTAAAGGGTTCAGGTAAAACTCGAGTTTACAGAAGACAAAACTCGAGTTATGGTAAGTTTTCATGTTTCAGGGTCCCGAAAGTCAAGTTTTGGCTAAGCAAAACTCGAGTTATGGCAAGTTTGTTCATACTCAGGGCCCCAAAACTCGAGTTTGGTTGAACAAAACTCGAGTTTTCAAGTTCCTGTTCATCTTTGGACCCCGAAACTCGAGTTTTCATAAATGAAACTTGAGTTATAGGGCATTTCGCAATTTTTGCATTCCCAAAACTCAAGTTTTGAGTGATAAAACTCGAGTTTCGAGAGTCACCGGGCTAAATTACTCTAGAAACTCGATTTTTCTCACTTTCCCCTTTTCAAAAACTTGAGTTAACCTAATTTCTCTCACCCAAAAATCGATTTAACCATTTATTTTGCCCAGAAATTGTTCCAATCACTCTCTTAACTATTTTCAAATATAACCCCTCTCTTTATTCTCATTTATTCCTTCATTTCCATCGATTAAATCCCCAAAATTTCATTTGACACTGTCGGCACCAAAAATTCAGAATCCCCATTATTCTCTGAAATTTCTTGAATCCAAGTCATGGCACGCACCAAATGGTCTTCGAAAACCTCTCCTAAGTCCAAGAAACCATCTGCAAGTGCGCCCTCACAATCCGACGCTTCAACCCCTCCTCCACCGAAACGGGTTCACATAACAGAGCCTTCGGAAGAGCATCAATCTGATGTGTCATTTGTCAGGAAACTGAGAGTAAGCAGGCCTAAGTCCATCTTGAGTCCAAAAGCAAAAGGGAAGGCTCTGATGACAGAATCATCTTAGCCAGAAGCTTCTCGGGCTCATCATTTTGACTTAGAAACCAAGAGCATCTCTCCTAAGTCCCGTGCTTCAGTGCCTAAGAAGAAGATGAAGGCACAAAAAGCCACAACATCTGAGACTCAACAACCTTCTATGCAGAATGTAGGAGCAGCACCCCCTGGATTCAATGTAAGAAGTGTCTTTATAAATCCTCAAACTCCTGGAATTTTTGAAAATGCCTATAAGGATAGGGAGTTATGTCCTGCCATGATCATTAACTTAGATAAGATTAAGGATTTAGGGATAGATGTTAATGAGTATTTGGAAAATTATGAGAGTTTACTTAAGATAAACATCTCCTATTCCCCTGACATGGCTAGGATTTTTTATAATAACTTGGAGGTCACTTCTGCTAAGGATAGATCAGGGAATGTTATTCTGAGGTCAATGAAGACCAAAATGAGGGGGGATGACATACACTTAGCACCAGATTTGATTAACACATATTTGGGGTCGTGTTCAAGATCTATTATGCGTATAACGGCCAGTAGAGCATCAGCACACCGTTGTTATGCTCCTCCACAGTAGCGTTGTGTTCTGATTTGCTGCCCCACATTATGCTCCTTTCAAGATCTTGGACACGGAGAGAGGGACAGAAGAAGAAGAAAGGAGGTCAGCGTAAGAATTTTTTTAAGGAAGAAGAAAGAGAGTAGGACGCAGGTTATTTGAATTTCAAAGTTTAAAAGCCATCAGGTGCGGTCTAAAAGAGATTCTTTTAGACCTCACCTATTAGGTGTGGTTTAAAAACTATTATCTTTTAGACGGGTGCGGTTTAAAAGAGTCCAATTTTAAACCGCATTACTTAAATGCTGTTTAAATAATTTAAAATGTGTATACTTATTTACAAAAATGCCATCGATCATGTTTTTTAGATCTTACCCTCTAAATGCGATCTGAAAGGAACGGTCTAAAAAGCCTTTTTTCTACTAGTGTAGAGAGAGATGAAAAGTATATTATTCCCCAAAAATATATAATTATGAATAAAAAATAATAATATTATTATAAAATAATTTTAAATAAAAATATATGATCATAAATAAAAAATAATCCCATTTTAAAAATATAGTATTATAGTTATTATAAGTAAAAATAGAATTACATTAATTATAATTTATATAACATTATTAGAAAATATAAACTAATATAGATGGGTAAAATAGTAAATTAATACCACTCCCTTCATTCCCTCCCCTCCTCAACCAAACAAGGGAGCATTAAAAATACCCTCCCTTACCTCCCTTTCAATCAAACCAAACAAGGTGATCCCTTCCATTGCCTTTCCTTACCCTTCCCTCCATCCCCTCCCTTCAAACCAAACACACTCTTACACAATGTCAAAGGGATCCTTAGTCATTTTCTTCCATGAAAGACAAGTCATGATACAGTCAGGAGATGACAGATTGGCAACTTCTCAACACTTTCAGGGAAGACTAGCAACTTGTAAACATGCATTTAGTGGGAAGACTTGGAAAACTTTGATGTTATGGCCAAGCATTGCATTAATCCTCTTTGTTGCATTAGTGGATCATTCTTCAATCCTAAGATTGTTGTGTTATGCCTATGACTACTTCCATTGCATCAAACATCTACTTTCTCTTATTGGTATCTTCTTTATGTAGAAGATTTGAAACAGTGGGTGCTAAGCAAACCATAGAGCTTGGCGATTCCCTATCTCCCATGGTTGATTGCACTTCATGGTCTTCACCTTCAGGTCAATTTTCGTTCGGTTTTTATTAGCGATGAAATGGCTTTAAAGTTGGAATTTGGCTCTTTGATGGGATAAATAAAACATTTGTCTGGACTGCATATCATGATGATCCTCTTGTACCCTCAAATGCGAAGCTTGTTCTAACCATGAGAGGTGTGCTTCTCCTACAAAATGGTCAAGGGAAAAAGAAAGTTATTGCTGATAGTAACGATGGAATTGCCTCCTCAACTTCCATGAATGATTATGGAAACTTCATTCTGCAAAAAAATAATTTTGACATCCTTTGGCAGAGTTTCAATCAGCCAACTGATTCCATGTTAGGTGGTCGAATTCTATATGGTGGGAGTCAATTAGTGCCTAGTTCATCAAACTCCAACCAATCTTCTGGAAGGTTTCAACTATCGATGTAGACCGATGGATACCTTGTCCTGTATCCATGATATACTGAAGACACAGATTGGGATTCTTATTGGAACTTTAGACCTGATGATTATACTAGGTGCAAATATTACCTTTTCATCAACAACATAGATCCTGACCAACCTCTATGTATTTTAGAGGCCAATAGTTCCTACTTAAAAATAAGTTGTTTGGATTCAAATGGTGATAGTAGCTTAATAGGAAACAAGGCCTTTTATCGTGCAACTATTGATTACGATGGGGTTTTACGACTCTATACTCATTTCTACGACATAGCAAATGAAACACATCAAGTGAAGAAGTTATGGTCACCGCCAGAGTTGGACAATCCTTGTAATGTGAAGACTTTTTGTGGGTTCAACAATTACTGTGCCCATAATGACAACGAGCCTTATTGCAATTGTCTTCTAGGAATTGATTTTATAGACATAAATCAATAGAATCTTGGGTGCAAAAGGAACTTCTCAGAATTTGGATGCAAAGGTGGTGGTGATCAAGATGATGTAAATTCTTATTAGATGTCTCATATGAGTAATATGATCATTGATGATCTTCCTTATATAGTGGAAGACATAGAGGGGGAGAAATGCTCACTTTCTTGTTTGCGAGACTATTACTATTGGGCTGCCTTTATAAAGATGGAACCCTTTGAAACCTTCACAGTATACATCAAGGTGGGATTACAAAGCCTCAAAAGCAACAACAATGATATACCTTCCATCAGGATTTCCAGTAAGAAAGCAATTGTGTAGATCGTCATTATGGTCTTGGGTTTTGCCTTTCTTTTGTGTTTAGCTGCTGCAATCTCTAGCCAATTTATATACAAGATTGGAGTTTTAAGTTCAAGAAGTTGTTGGAGATAGGAGATTTGGGCTTCAACGAAGGGATTACTCAGAGGGTATTTTCATACAACAAGCTGAAGAGAGCAACATATGGTTTCAAACAAGAGGTGGGTAAGGGTTCCTTTGGATTGGTTTACACAGGAGCCTTACGCAAAGGAAGAAAATTGATTGCTGTAAAAAGGCTACACAAGTTAATGGAAGAAGGAGAGAGAGAATTCCAAGTTGAAATGTGAGCCATTGGGAAAACCCATCACATAAACTTAGTTCGCTTGCTTGTATATTTTGTTGAGTGATCCAAAAGGCTTCTGGTTTACGAGTTCATGAGCAATGGCTCCCTTGAGAAGCTTATATTTGGTGACAGTACTGTATGTCCAGATTGGGATCAGAGAAGAAGAATAGCATTGGACATCGCAAAAGGATTATTGTATCTACATGAAGAATGTGAGGCCCCCATCATCCACTGTGACATAAAACCTCAAAACATACTGATGGATGAGTTTTTCACTGCTAAAATATCAAACTTTGGGTATGCCAGATCAGACAAGAACCTTCACTCAGGTTAGAGGGATAAGAGGTTATTTGGCTCTAGAATGGAACAAGAACACTCCAATAACAGTGAAAGTAGATATTTATAGCTATGGAATTATGTTGCTAGAAATTGTATTTTGCAAAAGAAACATGGTGGATAACATGTTGCATCCAGAGCAAATTGTTCTTTCCAATTGGGTGTACAAGTGTTTTGTTCAGAGGGAGCTGAATAAGCTCATTCTTAGTGAAGAAATGGATAATACATTGCTTGAGAATATGGTGAAAGTGGGGTTATGGTGTATTCAAGATGAACCTTTTCTTCAGCCATCCATGAAGAGTGTGGTGTTGATGCTTCAAGGAGTTATGGAGATGGCTATTCGTCCATGTCCATCATCTGATTCTATGTGACAACATCGATCGCTTTGCTTTAGAAAACAAGCACGAACAAAATGATAATGTTGCAATTCCCACGTGGTTTTGATTTGATTTGTTTAGATTTTTGTGTTTCTGCGTGATTTGATCTTTTAAGTTTGATTTTACTTGTGGTTAGAATTAAAACAATGTAAGATTGAATATGGTATGCTTTTTCCTTATCAATATCAGTATCTTATTTTATACACTAAAGTAGTGTATAATATACATACATTTTATGCACTAGAATCTACACACACACACGCACACACACATAACTCAATACTATTGATATTTTACTTTTGAAAAAAATTTGATATGAATTTACCCTTTCAATTTCTCTTCAAATTAATAGAGATTACCATGAAGTATTAACAAATAGTCAAATGCTTTCCTAGTAGCTGATGGGTGGGCTTATAACCTATATAATGTTGCAAGTTCAAATCCTTTCATTGATATGAGGACCTTATTGGTGGCCATCTACATGTACATTTGTAAGCACTTTTTGAACTCAAAAGCTTGCCTAACCTTGGTGAGCTCCCAAAAATTAACTCACCTAAACTTTTGCATACCAAAAAAAAGAGATTATGAGGGATTTGCTATTATTTTATTCTTGTCTCCTATTGTTATTCAAGTATTAAAAACTATTGCTAATTATTGCCATATCATTTGGTTGGTCAAGATGGACTTGATTGTAGACTAAGTGATCAACCACTTGATCTGGTATGGTATGGCCTAAGTGAATCCTTTTTTTTTTTCAATAATTTATAACTTAGATGCTACTTTTTATTATTGTTGAATTTTGTTGGAGATTCTTATAAATTTATAATCAAGTTTTAATGTTTTTAATTGAGTTATATAAATATATATGATTTAGATTTCTTCTCATTATTTTAATTACCTTTATCATGTTGAAATCTCACCTG
Organism: Vachellia collinsii; assembly: GCA_006871305.1. NCBI lineage: Eukaryota > Viridiplantae > Streptophyta > Magnoliopsida > Fabales > Fabaceae > Vachellia > Vachellia collinsii. The sequence goes on along the minus strand of QFDD01000207.1, from coordinate 28,822 downwards.
TCCCAAAGAGAAAAGAACAGCAAGTTGATGTCCTTAACTACCTGAATCAATCCAAACATTCCAATAGACCTACACCAGATCAAGGACCACAAGCCCTCTAATGCTGGAGAGGGAAGGGGAAATGCAGTATGGGAGAGAATGGAGAAGAGAAAGAGAGAAAGAAATTAAGGGAAAACCAAGGGGATTCAGGGAGATAGAAAGAGAATATTATTTCTTTAAATCAAATAGCTGCATACAATGAGATATGTAGCCTCATTCAAACTCTAGAACTAATGACAAGGAATTAGGTACAATAATAAAAATAAATGACCATAAAGATAAGAATGATTCAACATTAAGTGCAATGGTCCTCAAATTTGCAACATTAAATGTGATAGTCATCAAATGTTTGTGATATCCTCCTTAATTGTTTATGATTCCCATCATTTTCCCCAAGGGAGAAAACTCACCTTTGGGGAGGTAGAAAGCTGAAAAGAGTCAAGCAAGGTGGGATCAATCTGGTGAAGCTCATCCTCCACAATCTAGGTGGATTCTGTATTAGAGGATCCCTTCTAGTGAATGAGATAGAGACAAAAAACACCCTCGGGAGTGAGAATAGTTTGGGCATCCATTACAGAGTCAATCGTCTCCTTCAGTTGTGTGACTGTTAGCAATGGTGGAACAGGAGCATCACGATGCTGGGAACCTGCAGAATCATCACTAAACAAGGGGAAGGCTAAAAAGTACCTTGGTAAGAAACAAGATCATCCACATTATAGTTAGGCTAATGAATATGTCAGGAGGTAACTCAAGCATATAAGCATTAGGACCAAGTTTCTTTAGGATGCAAAATGGGCTTAAGGCATAGGTATGCAACTTTTTGAAGAAATTTTTTTGGTAACAATCAAGGCAAATACAAGCCATGACATAATCACCCTTACTAAAATGTTGAGCTTGTCGGTGAGCATCATTCGTTAATTTGTATTGATTGTTGCTAAGCACCAATTTATGTTTAATCATAGCATGTAACTCATGAAGTAGATTTCCCAGATGACGGTTGGTGACCTCAGTTTGACCATCTATTTGAGGATGGAAAGTAGAGGAGAATTGCAATTGTGTACCAAAAAGTTTCTAAAGTGTCTTTCAAAAATAGCTGACAAACTTGACATTGTGGTCCGGCACAATAGACATGGCTAACACATGCATGCACACAATTTTCTTAAGAATAGCTTAGCTAAGTGGGATGCATCAGTTGTCTTGCTACAAGGGATGAAGTGGGACATCTTTTAGAACCTATCAATGACAACAATGATGGAATCATGTTGGCGTACTGTTTGAGGCAAGCTTAAAACAAAGTCCATGCTAAGGTCCTTTTAGGGCTCATCAATGATGACTAAAGGTGTATACCATCATGTATACTACTTCCTGGCCTTAGAAATTTGTCAAGTACAACATTGGAATAAAATCCTAGCAAATCACATCTAAGGGAAGGCCAGTAGAACCGATTCTTAACTAGGATGTAGTCTTATCCAGACTAAAATGACCAGCTAAACCCCTTGCATGGAGTTTCCAAATGAGAAAGTTCCTTAAAGATCTATGAGGAATGCATAATTGACTGCCACAAAATAAGCAACCATCCATAATGAGAAAGTTAGGGTGATTGTGGTGATGTCCATCTTTGGCCTCCTGATAAATGATGCCAAAGTCAGTGCATGAGGTGTAATCATCATTAATCAAGGCCAATGACTTTAACACTCATAGTGATTTACCCGGTCACTAGGTATCAAAATTACTAGAATTAAACTCCCATAGTGTAGCGAGTTAACCCTATGTGCCTCTCTCTTTTGTTCTTGGCTGTTAACCTACTAAACTAAATTTAAATCATGCAAATTATCTTGGCACTTTGAACATTTGTTTTAGCCACTAAATCAAAATAGTGTTTGTTGGTTGATTTTAGCTAATGATGTAAACTTTAAGATGAAAGAATGTTGAATTTGTATCTATTTATATGTAGTCCACCTGGAGGATTCTACTACCCTCACTACCTCTTCACACATTGGAGATACTCTTCTCATGCTAATTCCCCCCTTACTTGAAGGTATAAAATGGTTAAACAAGAGTGTAGATAAATTCATAATTCCAAATGACAAATGCAGTTAGATAGTTGAGAACTCTAAACAATTGTTGATTCAGATTGCTTAGTTAATATTCAAATCCACTGGATATAAAAGAAAAGTTGAGCAATCAAAATATTGTACAATTTAGTCAAAATCAATAATGTCTCATTTGAATGCACTAATGAAAATGAATTTGACAATGCATTGATTGGTTAAATGCCTTCAATCAATTTACAGTACATTGAGGTACAAAGATTAGATGAAATAATTAATGCATGAATCTCCATGTGGGTTCAGTATATTTGGTGCAACTTCATTCTCCCAGGTGGATCAGTGGAGTTAGCCTCTCATTGCTGGAATGAATCCTTGAATTATGCTCCAAAATGCAGCCATGGAGTAGACTTTCGTTTAGGAAAGTAGAGGTTCAGTGGTTGGAACTCCTTCTCTTTCCTCTCCTCTTGTGCATATGTACAGACCCCCTTTTTCTGGTTTAGATCTGGTTTTTATATCCCCAACTCCCTGAAAATATCTTTCCCCTCCAAGATTATGATCCATCTAGGATGTGTCCAACTGGCATAACTAATTTTAGCCCTTTTGTCTCAAATTCCAGGTGTTCTCCTTTTAAATTCAAGTTTCCTGCTCACTTTTCTATTTCAAAATTCTATTGCCCATATGTGAATCTCATGGAGTTCGCTATGGTGAACTCAAAAGTTTTCCCTGGCAAACTTGTCCCAAAGGAATGCTCATGGAGTTGTGGAAGTTTCGTATGGTGAACCCCAAAGTTTGCTCAGCGAACATCTCCCAAGAGGAATGCTTATTGAGTTGGGAAATTTCATTATAGAGAACTTTTCCAAAGAGGAATGCTTGTGGAATTTTGGAAGTTTGCTATGGCTAAATCCAAAGTTTGTTGCAGCAAACTTCTACTTTGCCATGACATACTTCTACAGATCGCCCATAAAGTGGGTTTTGATGTGTAAAATGCAAAGTATGAACCTAAACTACCTAATATAAAACCTAAAATGGCTCTTAACACTAATTAACAATAAAATGAAACAAGATAACCATACAAATCCTTTAAAATATCTAACTAAACATATCAAAACATGATTACATCATATTCCCCCACACTATCCCTTTTGCACTCCTGGGCAAAATTATCACATAAATTGAAAAGAATGAGAGATAATTTTTCTTTTTTTCAAGTAACACAAACCACATTGATCCATAACAACTTTTCCACCTTCTTTGACTACGTGATGTTGTTGCACACTGCTAGAAATAACAAGCAATACAGAATCAATGAAAGTGAGGAAGAGTGAGGAAACCTCTCGAGGTCAGTGTTTAACTCTTAGCTCTCCCAAATGGGTAGCATTTCACTCAACATCCACTTGATTACCATCCCACCATAGGCTTGTAATGATTCTAATCTCTCCACCACTCATAGCAATGACAGAAGTAGATCCTTAGGACTTGACAGGTTGTAATGTTGGGAAAAAGGAATTTTAATGAATGAAACAAATGAATATGGTCATGACAAATGTGTTAGCATGATGGATGGAGATGGTTCAGGAACAGTAGCATGCACCTATTGATATTTTGACGACATGACAACATTCGAGTTGTAGAATGTGAGTTAAAATGAAATGTTAGTTATATTGCCAATTTGCTACAATGATCAATCTCTCTCTATATATTTTTTTATTTTCAGTTCTTTTCCTTCTTATTTTCTTCTCTAATTTTTTTTCATTTCATTTCTTTTTTCTATTATTTTCTTTTTTTTTCCTGGGTGCTCAAGGCTTTTTTTTTTCTTTAGGAAGAGTGCAGCATGTTTATCATTTTTACTGCTATAGACTTTGGTGATAGCTCTATCTACTGGAATATTCTCACTTTCACACCTAAGTCGCTCCCATGTTCTCCTTGTGATAATAAGATGCAGTGCACATTAGTCCCCCTTGTTCATCTGGTGTAGGTGATAAACAATGAAAGTTCTAGGCTCAAAGGGCCTGGCAATGGATATCATAGTTGAAGAATGGCTTTTTGGCTATTTTGGTCAAAACAAATGAAGGCCTATGTCATTTCTACCATGCCAATGCACAATTCAACCTTAAGCAATAATTAGAGCAAGTTGTAGGGAGCAGCAATTCAAGTGGATTAATCACATAGGAAAGGCATTAAGGCTCAAAGAAACCTCCTGACAAAGTTATTGCTTCCTATTCAACTCAATCATTGTTTGCATCATTTATAAAATTCTACAGAATACAGCAACTCATTTCAACAAGTCCAGTTTTCCAATTAAAGCAAATCAATATGTAGCCATGAACTTGATACATGCTTACTCATCTCATTTTTTTTAAAGAACAGGTGGATAGCTATACCTCCCCTATACTCAGATTCTGCATTGTCGTTAAGGCAGAAATGAAACAGCTTAGAAGTTAAAACTAGCATTATAGTAATCATGTGTTCAATTGTGCATTCTAAAAAAACAAAAACAAAAGTAAATAAACTACATTCCTACACTCTACTGGAAATGTCTCCTCCTCCCCCACACTTAAATTATGTAGTAAATGCAAGGTAAGTAGAAAGTAAGAGTGAAGGGTGGATCAGAGACAACCTGGCAATTTATGGTGGTTTGTAACTGTAACAAAGCTCTTTCTAAACTGGTTACTTTACTCCATAAAACAACACTTTGATACAAATCATAATTATGAAATTCTCAGTTTATAGAAATATGATGACTAAAAAAAAATTAACTTTTCCTAATGAGGAAAACAACAACTGAAAAGAATCCTTAGTCAATTAGTAATGTAGTGGATCCACCAAAATATCATAAAACATGCAGGTTAGGCCTCTAGCCCTCTCTGTGCAGTTCATTAAGAGTACGTGTATGAATTTATCAAATAAAGCTATAACAAAAACAATGAGCCTTATAATAGCGGTAATATACATCAATGCATCACATATAGCTTAGAAGGAGACTATACAATAACTTAGCACAAGAACTAACACCTGAAAATGTTAAAACAATAGGGTGAGACAAAAGCCTTAGCAACCAACAATCCAACTCAAGAGGCATACCAGCGAGTGTCAATGAGTAATTAGGAATCAATGGTTTATAATATTATGTTCATAAGTCATACTCGATTTCCAAACCATTCAATAGTCATTTCTATTCACATTTCACAATATAGATGTACTTATTAATATCGACATTTGATAAACACTAATATTTACGTGGTTTTTCAGCCTAGTTTTGGGCATTCTATAACTCTTTTACCCTGTCTTGTATGCAATTGAGCCTCTTTTGCCTATTTTGACCCATGCATTGCAACATTATTGACACAAAGGGGAAAATGAGTGAATTATCTCTTTATGCTGTACATGTCTTCTAGTTCAATGTTTGATTCCTTAACAAGGCTCTCTATGTCTGTTGTAGGCATGTGAAGGAGACACTCAAGCCCAAGGATGAGTTGGAAGGAGCTAGAGTTTGTTGAGGGGAAGAAAATTTGCAAGCAGGGTGCCACTGGGCCTATTTAGTCGTAACCATAAATAATAGTCGTGACCTTGATGCAACTTCAGAGGTTGTGTTGACCTTATATGTCGTGACTTATTTTAATGGAGTCGTGACCTAAGACTAGTTAAGTCATGACCTAATTGTGAAAATGCAGCTATGCATGTTGAATTAGGTCAGCAGCCTTCTACAAACCAAAAGGGGGAGCCACCATGAAATGAGAGAATTATGCAAATTTAGAGAATCATTGGGAAGCCAGTCCTCTCTCTTGGAAGTAGCCACCAAGCCCTACTCATTCCCCTTCCATTTTCCAACATCTTCCTTCATCTCCTACCATTCCCAACCATACAACCCTCCTTCATCTCTCTTTCCTTCACACCTCCATCTTCATCTTCACCTCTCCTATGGCAGAAAATCACTGTGATTGCAGCTGCATCCTGGAAGCTATGAGAGGCTAAAACCTTAGACTCTTGGTGATGGTGAACAAGCCTTGATCTTTGGGATTCATTGGGGAGTATTCCTAGTCTAATCTTGCATTTGAACATTTGTAGAGATTTCTAGATTTAGAGGTTTCTACTGTTATGTGAATTGTGTTTATAGATTTGTAATCCTCTGGTTGGACTATGTATTTAGATTGGAAGCTATTTTATGTTGATTAGTGTGTATATATATTTCAGTTTTGATTCCTTGTGTTCACCTAGTTATCAATGATTGATGGAGGTTAGTTGTCCATTGGGTTTTTGTGATTGTGATTGCAATCCATTGAGCATCATTCATCCTTTTACATTCTAGTGGTATCTCATAATGTTTTAAGAAATGCTCATTAACATGGATTCAAGTGAACTGCATTAATTAAATCATTGGACCTAAGTGATTGCTTAGGGTTCCTCAATTAGACTCAGAAGGATTAATCTCCCATGTTACAGTTAGAGCAAGGAGAACTGAGTTCCCATCACTGAGATTTTGTTTCTTATACATTCCCTTTAATCCAATGCACACTTTCAATTATCAAAAAGACCAAAAATATTTTACTACTCATATTTTCTATGTTTTGCGTTACAACTTTCATTTACTAAATCAAAACCCCCCTTTTTTACCCAAGTTTAGCTTGTTCTCAATAACCAATTTAGACTAGGATAGCCAATAAACCGCTCCTCAAGAAGAATGATTGGTTGCCCACTATACTGCATTATTTTGGATGCAATCATTTTGTATCAAACCAGAAGGCGACAAAATCATGTCCGATCAACATCATCATAAACATGTATCCAAATAATTATAGGCCATGGATTGATAATCACATAATCACTTTTCTTACACTGAGTCTCCCTTATAACTCCCCTAGTCTTATTTCCTCTGACTTAACCCATGGGCTAGTGCTGACCCAGGTGACTAATAGCTACCTATAAAGCTAACCATTCAAGTGATGTGGATTGGTCAGATGCAAAGAGTACAAGTTTAGACCACGGGGTTCTTTCCCCAATGTCACTAGGGGTGTCAAAGGCCTCTATAACATAAGGGGCCTAGGATCATCCGATGTATAGCCAGAAGTCCTCCATCGTTGTTTCCTTTTTAAGCATGCCAAATATTCATCCCCTTATTTCCACTTTAATAATTTCCCTTTTTATAACCACATCCTCCTCTCCAATACCACGATAAACATTTTTCCAGAGCTCAATCGTGGAGTAAGCACAATTTGCCACCAACCAACACATATATAGATACACACATGAATGATCAATAACATTCTACTAACAATAAAATTATAGGCAAAGTCCCCATAATATTTCTCAAAAAACATTAACCACAAATTCAACACCACTCACTAACAAGTCCAAAGTATGCATAATAAGTGGAAAGTAGTTACTCACTTTCCCAAACAAATTGCAGGATTTTAACAATTCAAGCTCTATGATCAAGTCCTCAATCACAATTAAACTACACACAATAATGACTTTATCAATGAAAAGACCATAAAAACAACCTCTATTTCTTTTTCCTCCACAATTCATTTTTCAAATTTCCCCAAAATAGCCAACCTCACTGTTCAATCAAAAACCTCCTATCTAATTGATTCAAAGATAATTGCCAATTCCCATGACATATCCAACCAACTAAATTGTTCAACAAAGTTTATATTAGTCCCAAATGTCTAAAATAGTGAGTAATAGGTCCATAATAAGGGAAAAATCATTATAAAATCATAATAAACCCAAATCAAGAATCTAAATTGATTAAAATCCTTTATAGATATTCAATCTCTTTCATACTATGGTCTCACATTATCAAAACTCAACTTCAATTAAACCCTACTCCAAAATTGCCTCAGCTCAACACGAAAGTACCACCATTGGGAAGATAAGAATACATAGAACAACTTTCATGAAGGAAAGTAAGTGAAAAGAAGAGATTTTGCTTATTGAAATGGTCTCAATATTTTACCTAATAGAGCCCAAGTGGTCGCTGACGAGAACGGATGAAGAAGAAGAAGAAGAAGAAAATGATGGGGGAAAGAGGAAGAACGTGGGGTGTGGGCGTACTATAATACCCCTACGTGATCTTTATGTGCCCACTTAACACACTAGTGCTGATAGAAGGAGTTCGTCATAGCAAAGTCCAGAGTTTGCCATGGAAAACCTGTTCCCGAGACCAGAAAAATACCCAAAAATTAAGAGTTGGCCGCTACGGAAGGGACCCAAGAGGAAAACCCCAAAAATGAATGCGAGATTGCCTTGGCGAAGGTGTCCTGAGAGCAACCTTCACTATTTGACGCAAGATTGCCTCAATGAACCCAATAGTTAGCCATGGTGAATGGAACTCAAGAAAGAATTCTCACTTATAACAAGGTTGGGTACAGTAAATCCCAAAGATGATTGCAACAAAGGTACCTAGACATACAAAAACAATTATTGCTAAGTATACAAGGGGAATTTTGATCACAATAATCATCTCTTAATCATAATTAACTCCTAATTCACATTGAGGATGTTACAGTAACTCTCATGGAAGTGTTTCAACGAGTGTCCATTGGTTTTGTAGAACTGATCATTTTGCTCATCCATAATTTCCATCATACCAAAATCATGAGCCTTGGTTACTACATATGGGCCATCCCTCCTGCTGATTAATTTCCTTCACCATATGTGAATCTGACCTTATACTTCATCACCCTATCTCCTACCTCGAATTCTTTCCTCTAGATACCCTTATCGTGGATTTGCTTCACCCTCTCCTTGTACAACCTAGAATTATCATAAGCTTTCAATCTGAGTTCCTCAATCTCTTGCAATTGCAATTGTCTCTCTTTTGCTACATCATCCATATCCATATTTCACATCTTGACCACCCAGCATGTTTTGCGCTCTATCTCCATTGGTTGATGACAAGATTTTCCATAAATCAACTTTAAAGGTGACATGTCAATAGATGTCTTGTATGCTATTTTGTATGCCCAAAGTGCTTCTTCCAGTCTCATGCTCCAATCTTTCCTATTAGGCTTCATAATTCTCTCCAGGATTTGTTTGATCTGTTTGTTGGACACCTCTACCAATCCATTAGTTTGAGGATGGTAGGCTATAGAAGTTTTATTAGTGACCCCAAACTTGGCCAATAAATTGGTCATTAGCCTGTTACAAAAGTCGGTGCCTTGATCACTGATTAATGCCCTTGGTACACAATTTCCTCAAAAAATGTTAGACTTCAAGAACTTAATGACAGTTTGAGTATCGTTTTTTCTTGTTGGTATTGCCTCTACCCATCTAGACATGTAATCTACAACAAGCAAGATATAAGAGTAACCATATGATATAGGAAAAGGGCCCATGAAATCAATGCCCCCAACATCAAAAATTTCACAAAAGAGTATAGGTTGCTATGGCATTTCATGTCTCTTTCCTAAGCTATGAAACTGTTGACATTTTTCACAAGACTTACAAAATTTATAGGTATCTCTAAAAAGTGTAGGCCAATAGAATCATGCCTCTAAAACTCTCCTAGCTATTTTCTTGCACTAAATGGCCTCCACAAGCCAATTCATGACATAATAGCAAAATAAATTTGATTTCACAATTAGGGATGCATTTTTTGATTATTTGATCATTACACGATCTCCATAAATGAGGATCATCCCAAATGTAGTATTGGGATTCCTTCTTTAGCTTTTACATATAAAATCTGTTCAAAAAAGGTGATAAAATCTTCGCCACTAGATAATTAACTATGTGAGCAAACCATGGATTTTTTATAGTGATAGTGAGCAGTGTAGCATCTGGAAAAGAATCATAAACCAGATCTTTGATAGTGATAGCTCAACATCTGAGTCCCAATTAGGTGATGTCAACATGGGTGGAGCAATTATTTTCAGTTCATCAAATACATTTTTAAGTGATTATCAAATTTGAACTCAATATCTTTTTGCAATCATTATGACAATGGTGCAGAAATTTGACTAAAATTCATAATGAACCTCCTATAAAACCCAACATGACCTAAAAATGACCTCAGTTCCTACACATTAGTAGGGTAAGGAAGAGAAGATATTACCTCAATTTTGGCCTTATCCACGTCAATTCGCTCTCTAGACACCAAGTGCCCAAGAACAATTCCCTTATCCACCATGAAGTGACACATTTCAAAATTAAGGACCAAGTTCTTCTCTATACACTTAGCCAATGCTTTCTCAAGGGTCGTTAAACACTCTTCAAAGAACTCTCCATAAAAGGTAAAATCATCCATGAATAATTCAACCCCTTGCTCAATAGCTCACTGAAAATTGACATCATGCACCTCTGAAAAGTCCCTAGAGTATTGCACAAATCAAAGGGCATTCTCCTATATGCAGGTTTTGTTTAGTTCATCCCCTTGCCATTGCTTAATGTCACTCATGTAGCTTTCGTAACTATCACTACTCCATTCACTTGAATCATAACTTGTTGGCTCCTTATTTCCTTTACCTCCAGTGTTCTCGATGCAGTAGCTAATTTTTGTCTTTCCTCCACTTTTTGTTGGCTCTCATTCCTTTAAGTAGCTGCCATATTAGGTTCTTTAGCACTTTTAACAGAATTTGATCCATCTTACTCTTCTTTACTCCTAATTTCTAGCTTTTCCTCAACTATGCTTTCGTTTCCTACTACCAGCCCCTCTTTAGTACAATTCTCTTCTCCAACCACTTTTCCATTCCTCAAGGTTATGGCATGCAAGGCTTTAGGATTAATCATCTATGTTAGATGGTAGACTTCCCCCATTTTAAGCTTGCTGGCTACTTATTCTATTAGACATCTTTGTGAGAAATTGTGACAAATATGAATTTCTAGTTTTCACTTCCTCTAATTATCTACACATCAGATTCATTTTGTGCATGTACATATTCTTGTCTTCTATCATTTGATTCAGCAGGGATTGTTTGTCTTCAGTCATTTGAGCTTGAATTTGACTCATGAATCCCTTTAGCAATTGATTTGTATCCTCATCTCTGCTGGAATTCTCTTGTACAAGCACCATCATCCTTGGTTGCTCATTATGCATTTGATTTCCTGGTTGAGTGTTTGATGCATTTACACTAGATTGTTGTGGTTTGTTACCACCAAATTTGTTTTCACCTCCCCCTACTTGAAATTAGGATGCTCCTACCATCCTTCATTATATTTGTTGAAGTAAGGGTTCCACGGTCTCTAAAATTGGCCTTGTCTTCCTTGGAAAATAGTAGAAACCTCTTCAAACTGAGTAGGACAATTGGAAGTGAGATGCATGGAAGAATTACAAATAGTACAGCTTGTAGGCACCAATGCTTGGGAGTATGTAGTTGGGTCCAATGTAGTATTAAATTCCTTCTTTAATTGCATAATGCTAGCATTCATGACAGCCATTTGGGAGACTAAGGTGTTCATATCAATACTGCCCTTGGAGACTTCATAAAGCTGTCTAGTATCAAGGCCTTCAAATTGCTAACTGTTGTTGGCAATTTTTCTCAAACAGTGCCCATGCTTCATCTGAAGTTAAGTCTTGAATTGATCCTCTAGCTACAAAATCAACTGTGTTTCTATCTTGAGGCAAAAGACCACTATGGAAATATTGGACCAGTCTAGCTTTAGGAATTTGATGATGAGGACATTTGGAGTGAGTTCCTGCAATCTATTCTAGAATTCTTAAAATGATTCAGTGACAACTTGCTTAGCATTGAAGATGTCTTTGGTAAGGGAAGCTATTCTGGATGTAGGGAACTATTTGTTCAAAAACACATTTCTCAAGTTGTTCCATGATGCTAATGTAGTGGAGGCATGGAGAGGCAACATCATGAACCATTGCTTTGCCTTACCTTCAAGAGTGAAGTAGAAAACTTGTTTGAAGACTTCATCCATGTCAGTACCATGTGGCTTCATAGAATTATAGACCACATACATGACTTTTAAATGCTTACAAGGATCTTCACCTATCTAACCATGAAATTTGGGTAAGTTACTTAGAAATGGACCTTTCAATTGAAAATTGATGTTAAATGCTGACTGGAGCTACATGGATCATAATTGTCACTAGATGTAGTTAAGTCTCTAATAGTTCTCTTGTCTTGGTTATTTATGTTAGTGTTTCCATTAGGAGGTTTATTCTCAGCCTCATGGTCTCCCCTTGGTGCATCCATGACCAAATGACTAGCAATGAAACCTTTGACAAAAGATTCTTAATTAAAATTATGAAAAGAAGAAAAATATCTTTCCCTTCCAAGATTATGATCCATCCAGGATGTGTCCAGCTAGCAAACTCTAAAGTTGGTTGCGGTGAACTTCTCCAAAGAGGAATGCTTGTGGTATTTTGCAAGCTTACTTCGGCAAACTCCAAAGTTTACTGTAGCAAACTTCTACAAATAGCATGCAAAAAGGGTTTTGATATGTAAAATACAAAGTATGAACCTAAACTACCTAAGATAAAACCTAAAAAGGCTCTTAACACTAATTAACAATAAAATGACACAAGATAATCATAAAAATCCTTAAAAATGTCTAACCAAACATATCAAAATATGATCACATCAAGTGCGCAAGAGACTACGTTTGCGATTTAAAGCATCCGCTACCTTGTTTTCAGTTCCTACATGATGCTTAACAACAAATGTGAACTCTTGAAAAAATTTTGCCCACTTAGCATGATTGGGTTTTATATGGCTTTGTGAGTTTAGAAACTTAAGGGCTTGATGGTTAAAGTACACAACAAATTGTTGGGGCAGGAGGTAGTATTTCCAATACTCAAAGGACCTAACTAGGGTATAGAATTCCTTATCATAAGTGGAGTACCTTTGCTTAGCCTCATTAAGCTTCTCACTAAAGAAAGTGATGGGGTAAAGCTTAGGACACCACCGATTCTAATGCCTGAGGCATTGCAAGTGATTTTACAAAGTTTTACTACAGTAATTCATGTCTAATTGCATGACGTAATGGAGTTATCTCGTTTAAAATGCATATTTTCCTTTGAATTGTAGTGATATCTATATATATATTTATAGTTCAAATTCTCATTAAGTGTTTTTTGTAGAGATAAAAATATCTAATTATGCATTATTTTAATTAATTCTTATTGATGAGTCAGAATTAGATTTTACAATAGCCTAAAATGATTTTTAGGTCAAAGAGTCAAGAGGAAAATATCTCAAGGGGTCTCAAATTTAAGGAAATTGCAGAGAATTGGCCAACTAAATGAAGCTGTGTATTTTGGCTTCTAGATCACGACTAAGAACTTTTATGTCATGACTAAAATACCAATAGGTCATGACTTAAATGAGTATATGTCGCGACTTAAGTGCCTCAGAGACAGAATCAGGTTTTATACCTCAAATTGCAATTTTTAGGGGGTGAATCGAATATACCAGCCACCACCTCTCGTCAAAACCTTTCTATTCTCATCACCTAGGGTTCTTCAAGGGTTCTTGAAGTTTTCCTGCCTCTAATCTTTGGTTGGTATCCATTTTCCACATTATTCCACCACTTTTCTACTTCATCTACCATCCTCCTTCATCATCCATGGCTGTGACTGAGATTCCAAGACTTATAGCAGCTGTTCCAGAGGCCATGAGAGGCTAGAATGTATTGCCTTGAGGAGTTTGATGAAAGCCTGAGCTTGGGACTTCTTTTGGGGAGTTTTACTTCATCTTTTCCATTGTTTTTATATCATTTCAGTGGTTCTTAGTTAGAATCTTTGGAATGTTATAAGAGTTAGATTCCATTGTTGTTTACATTACTACTGTGGATTGGATTTTGAGTTTTGTTTCTTGGTATTTGTTTTGTAATGAAAATTATTCATTTAGTCTAGTGAATTTGGTTGGGTGCAATCAAAGTTTGGTTTTGATTAAATGTGATATCCTACTAGCACAATAGGTTGTCGTGTTCAAGTTATTGATACCATTGCCACAATCTCAACCAAGAGCTAAATTTGCGGTTGGTTGGTGTTGTTGTGAGGCTCTGGGTCAAGGGTTTCATTAACATACTAATGTCACCTAAGTTTGGAAGGTTTTCTAAACTAATTAAAGTTTGGTTTTCAATGTAAACTCCCCCCTAACTTTTGAAGTGATGAAGGCTTAATCAATACTCCAAAAGGCATTTCCATCAATTGAGTTTTCAATGTACCCATCTTATTGCTTTCATGATTTTCTAGTTTTATATAACCTGAAAAATCCAAGAAGGCCTTAGTTCTACTTTATGCAATTGAATTTAGTACGCAACCCCTAGCTTTTACCTTTCCACACAATTTTGTCACTTAGATTACTTAGAATCATTTAGGCTCCTTGAAGTGAACACAACCTGGATTGCACCACTATTGTGCATTCCTATCTGGAATCTATACATTTTTTGAGAACTAAGGCTTCACCAAAATGGCATCATTACTGGGGGGCCACTGATTTGGTTCTTCGTGTAATTTGGGTGTCAACTGAAGTGTTGAACTTAGGTTAGAACCGTATGATCGAGGTTGTCTAGTAGTTGCACTTGATTTTAGTTGTTTTTAAGTCTTTAGAGTAGCGTTTAGTTTTGCATTTGTGTTTGAGTTGTTTCTACTGCTATCCTATTCTGCAGAAGAGCCTGTGAAACTATTACGTCGTGACCAAAACTCCTTCAGTCATGACTTTTAATCTTCTGAGTCTAGAAATTCATCCTGGTACATTTCTGGTCACGACCTGTGATTTATATGTCGCGACCTGAGTGTAGTTTCTTTTCACCTTAAGATTTTTTCTAAGTATCCACATTTTCAAACTTTCTCTCGGTGCATTTTTAGTAATGACCTTGGAACTCATAGTCATGACATAAATGTTCTGAGTTGCTTCAAGGGCTCTTGGTACAATTCTTGTCGTGACAAAATTGTTTTTAGTTGTGACCTAAAACCCTTTTTGATCTGGAAGTCCCTCCTAATCCTTATCTTTCCCGTATTCACTCCACATTTCAATTGAGTGTGTAGTTGTACACATACATCATACATACATACCATATGCTCTTGCACTCCATTCATTCATCCATTTATCTGAATTGTCTTATGTGCAAGAAATCTTTGCATATTTTCACTATGCATGTGAAGAAGAACTGAACCTTTCGTGCCCTATATACTTGAGTTAGAGAGGCATTTACAAAGGCTAAAGAGAGAGCGTGGGTTAACAAACATTAATCCCTATCATCTTGACCTACCCACTGGTGAAGAGGAGGAAACCCTAGTAGAAAATCAAATCATGGAAGGAGCAGGGGGAAATGGGCTGAATGGAAATGGGCATGCGGGGCATGGTGAGAACAATGGTGCCAATGGGCAAAATAGAGGGAGAAAAATTAAATATCTTACCCAGTCCGATGCTAATTTTGAACCTTTGCCTAGTGCATTACGTATTTTTGAAAATGGTTTTGAACTAAAAGGATAACTAATACACTCACTTCCTAAGTTCAATGGTTTGACAGGTGAAAATCCATACACTCATTTGAAGTATCTTCATATGCAATGCTTATCTATGAAACCAGCTGGGGCAAGGATTGAAGATGTGCTTTGGAAGCTTTTCCATTTGTCCCTGGATGGTAAAGCTAAAGAGTGGTATATGAACCCTTACAATTCCTGGGCTACACTAAGGAGAGCTTTTCTAGACAAATACTTCACATCTATAAAAATCTCCACTTCTAGGAAAGAGATTTCTTCGGCTTAGCAAGAGGAAGGGGAAACTTTCTTTCAACTTTGGAATCGATTCCACGACATGCCTATTAAGTGTCCAAATCATCAGATTATTGAAGAGTATCTTGTTAAGTACTTTTTATAATGGGCTGTTGTCACATGATGCTGAAGTATTGGATGTTGCAGCTAATGGGTCAGTTGAGTTGATGGATCCACAAGCTGTTTGGGCCTTTATTCGAACTTTCACTTTGAACCACCAACACATGAGCCCTAGAGAGGCTAGAGCTTACAAGGCAGATAGAGATCCACTTGTCAAGTTAGCCTAGGACATGGCTAAATTGACTTCTATGGTCCAAAGTCTTAGAGGTAATCAACATCATTTTGAGAATCTAGCTCTAGTGCCTGCTTCTTGTAGCATTTGTGACTCCCCAATGAACAGAAGTGGAAAATGTCTTTGCTATGTTTCAACAAAGACCAAATCAATACCGGAAACAAGATCCATACTCTAATACTTATAATCCTGGATGGAAAGATCACCCTAACTTTAAGTGGGGGCAAGGAAACAATCAAGACCCAAGTTGGAAATTATCAAGGCAACACTTACCAAGGTGCTTCCTCAAGTAACCATCAAAGACCAAATCCATCTTTTGCTGTCATTCCAGTTACTCAACCATCAAGCAGTGGAAGTGTAACACCTTCCTTAGCTTACTTTATTTTATATTAGAGACCAATTATGAACTGTGACACCTCACTTGTCACCTCTTTAAATTCATTAGAGACCACTATTGAACCTCTCTAATGCTTTCCAAGGTTAAAACGGAGCAAGGAAATGAAATTCCAAAGATAGCCAAAAGTCACTATTCATTTGGTAAAAATTCAGATTTTTAGGCCAACTTTGAAAATTCATAACTAATTCTAGAAACATTGAAATTGAGTGGTTTAAGTCTCTAAATGAAGCATATGAAATTATCTACAGGAGAAAATACCAATTTATCCAATTTCTTGCCCAATTAATACAGTTTAATACGTGAAATTGTACTGTTTATATGGTAATTTTTCATTTTTCCAGGTTTTGCTTCTAAATTTGGGAGACCATAACGTTTCATACAAATGTCCAAATCCATTGAAATTGGTCTCATTTTGAAGCTTACCATATGAACGATTTATATGGAAAATTTCTCTTGATTTAGACTTCATGGCAAGGGTGCATGGAACAAAGCCTTACCAATATATTCATTTAAATCCCTCTCTTTCTCACTTTTCTCACTCAAGAATTATCCAGCAGCCATAATCCACAATGAAACATGAAAATACACCTATGGGATTGAAGAGGAGAGGCTAGAGAGCAAGAATATGAAGAAATTTGCACCAAAACACAACTTACCTTGCTTCTTGGAGGATTTTTGCTCTCTTGAATGCCTCCTATTATTTTCGCCACTTCCTCTTCTCTTTCTATTCAGCTTGACCGACTTTAATCTGCTGGAGGTGGAGGAGATAATGGTTAAATGATGGTTTCAACATGTGAGGAATTATGGTGGGTCCCTCTTGTATTGATAAAATAAGTTTACACTGATATATTCTACTACTTGTTTATGATATTTACCTCTCCTTTTAAACTTGAAATATGGCTCTTATAAGTGGCAAAATATAGTCCTTTCATTCTCCTTTTTAAAATATTTAAGTTTCCATAAAGTAGCTTTATGGCACCAGAAATGTTTTTCGGTGATTTCCTGATCACTTGACTGATTTATGGTCATTAAAAATTCCCTAAATTCATATGGTACTCCCATGATTTTTCTCTCCCCAAAAGGCTTTCCGCAATATCTTTAATTAATTTTTCAAGAAAACCCAAATTCCATGTTTTTCGGCTCTTTTCTTTCCGATCGGGGAAACTATTACTAGCTTTCTCTTGGAAACAATTTTATAAAATACTATAATTTCCAAACTATTTTTCCTTACTCTGAAATCAAATATTTGAGGCCTCTGTATATTTTAAATAATTATATTTGACTAATTATTTTATTAAATAGCCAAATATTAAATAACCTTTGAAATTCCCGCAAAGGTTATTTCTATCATTCTGATCTAAACTTGACCTCAATTACTGATCAGTGAATTTTTCTCTATCTTTTGGTTCTCTAAAACTTTTTCTGATATTTTGGTCAACTTTTACCAAAATACCCTTAGACTTGCACTTATTTACCAAAATGCCCTTGCATTCCCTAAATGGCAATTTGGTCCCTTCATTTTCTTGTTCTATTGTTCTTTGGACCCTGCTTCAGCATACCATTACTTGTTTGGCCTTTATTTTAGTTACAGAAAATACGGATATTACATGAACTACTTAAAGACCTTTAGAATCATTAAAATGGCCAAAGGAATGAATTAGAAAATTCTGGACCAAGTTACTATTCACTGGTTACTATTAACTGAAATTTTGGCCAACTTTGCTACTTCATAATTAATTCTAGAAAAATAAAAATTAAGTGATTCAAGTCTCTAAATGAATCTTTTTGAGTTCCCTGCAGGGGAAAAATATCCATTTATCTAGGTTTATGTCCAATTGATACAGTTTAATTTATGAAGTTGCACTGTTCATATGGTAATTTTCTATTTTTCCAGGTTTTTCTCTCAACTTTGGAAAGCCATAACCTTTTGTACACAATTCCAATCTCAGTGAACTTAGGCTCATTTTAAAGCTTACCATATGAAATATTTTTCTGGAAAATTTCAAAGGAATTGGACTTCATTTACTGTATTTCGCTTTAGCCTCAAGTTAGAGTTTTGGTAAGGGTGTTAGACCCTTTTCTACCTTTCAACACACTCATCTCTTGACTTTTGATACATGCTTCTATCCAACATACATAACTAACTTTTCTAGAATATTTAGATGCTACTACTCATATACCAAAAATTGTTGAGGTTTAACATATAAATATTCCAAAGTTCCACATAGAGCATGTAATATAAATTAACAAATTTCCTTTGCATTTTTGAGTCATATAGCTTCACTTATACCTCCACCATCTTGCTCTTGTCTTTATTGGAACCTTGTCCTAGAGAATGTTAATTTTTGGAGAGTGAGATTTCAAAGAAATCCCCATAGCAAAAGCACTAACAAACATTAATATTCATTATCACCATTCACTATTTAGCTAAACATGCATGAACATTTATACTAACATTTCTCAAACATTTTTCACATAACCATGGCATGTTATATGCACAACATCACATGTTCAAACAACACATAATTAGCATGCAACATAGCACAAATAATAAATAATGATCAATGACAATATTAATGTAAAGTTAGTAACTTTGCTACCTTAAATCCTTAGCTTTTCACTTGACTTTGGTGACTTGCTTCTTGCTTCTTGCCCTTTGGAAACTTCCCTTTGCAACTTAACTTCCTACACATATCATAATGCATTTGGCATCAATGATAAGCCATAAACTATACATTATAACATTCAAAACCTCACTAAAACCTCTCTTGAACTTTAAGAGTCCTACAGCCCTTAACTTTGCCAAAGCTGATTCCAATGCTTCCAAAATTGTTTCCTCATTTATACCCTCCACAATTTTTCCTTCTAAATCCATTGGAAATATCAAAATCATCAAAATCACTCTCCTTCTATTACTTCTCCTGCAGCATGAAAGTTTTCCAAAAATTGGGAAAAATGTGATTTTTTAACTTCTACCTTCACATACATGCATAATCATCCTCCTAGTTCATTTTCCTATCATTAAACATCACAAATTCACTCATTTATATCTGAGTTCCTTGAGAGTTCCTTGAACTTTACTTTCTAGATCCCTCATTATTTGACTAGTTTTATAACTTTCTACTTGCATTTATATCTAAGACAATAAGCTTCAATCTATGAAGCTCTCTAACAACTCTTGCTTTATAACATTCTTATGGCCACCTGCATTGCCCTTCTACTTAGGGCATCGACGTTCGTCTTTACTTTACCTGGATAATATATGATCTAGTAGTCATAGTCTTCGAGCAGCTCCATTTTCCTTCCTTGTCTCAAGTTTAATTCTTTCTGATCTTGCTATTACCTTAAACCATCATGATCATCATCTTAATTTATAGTTGCTTTATAAGATCGTGCCTCCATATCTTTAGAGTGTATATACTTGCTACTAGCTCAAAAATAATAGATGAGTAATTTTACTCGAAAAACTTTAACTATTGTGAGGCATTGGTTAAACACCCTGTCTTATTATACTGCTAGCAAGCACATAGACTATGTTGGCCTTTCTTATCTAGAATAAGGTTGTGGTTAGCCTTCTTTCAACTTTCAAAAACTGGCCTCATTCTTTACATCTCATAAAATACTGGTTCTTACTTGTGAGCTTAGTCAGTAGTAGGGCAATTCAAGAATAGTTCCATGTAAAATATTTGTAATAAACTATTAAACCCAAAAGTTTCTGATCTTTGTGGCTGGTTTGGGGTTACTCCCCTCTGGGGACTGCTTCTGTCTTACTAAAACTTATTGTAACCTCTTTTCATGAGGTATTATATAACCCAAGAATTTAACTTTTCTTAGACCAAGATGTATACTTATTGAGTTTAGCATTTAAATATTCTCCATTAGAAACACCTAGAACAATTCTCAGTTGTCTTTCATGCTTCTCTAAAGGTTTAGAACACTCTAGAACATCCTCCTTAAAGACTATGATAAAACCAATCCAGGTTTTGTCAAAATTGTTCTATCATGTAACTTAAGCTTACTGCAAGGACATTTGTCAGGTCTATAAGCACCTCAAAGAATTCATAATAGTCTTAATCAGCATTAGATGCCCTCAACTTTGACTCTAAACTGATAATAACCTGACTTCTTGTCATCCTCAGGATCAAGGGTACTCTTTCTTTAGAAAATAATCTAGCCACTCTTAAAATGCTAGATTTAATGCATGACTTTAAACTTATTCGGCTAGATTTAATGCATTTATTGACATTCGGCTAGATTTAATGCATTACTGTAAACTTATTCTCTTCTTCCCTTAGGCACCTTTGTACATACAAGTGCCATGGTGTTTACTCGCTATTAAAATGCTCTTGACATCTCCTGGCTAATCCTTGATTTTGACTTGAAGTCTTTCTCTTTCTGGCTGTCCCTCTTTTTTCCCCCTCAAACTATTGCTATTTCGCCATCGCACTTGCTTCACAGAAGCAGTCTTAATTTAGAAGCTATTGAAATTCCCCCTTCACAGAGTGAACCGATCTCTTATACTGTCTTAGAATCTAATGAGCAACTCCCTGTTATAATTGTAAGTTATCTTTATTGAGATAATGTTTTGATGATGACAATTATGTTTTTACAATTATGTTAAAATTGAATGTTTTCACAAACACTTGATATGATTTTTGAGTTTTAGTGAAAGTGTTGAGAATACTCGAGTAATGAGCATCAATACTCGAGTATCATTGAACAAAATATGCTTCCAAAACTCAACACTCTCAAGAGAACTCAAGTTTTAGTGGAAGTATTGACAACACTCGAGTATTGAGTGTCAATAATCGAGTATCGAGTGTCAAAACAAATTTTAAAAATCCAACACTCTCAATAGAACTCAAGTTTTAGTGAAAGTATTGATAACACTCGAGTATTGTTTGTCAATACTTGAGTATTGAGTGCCAAAACAGGTGAGAAGCTGACAACAATAGAACTCAATACTTTCACTAAAACTCAAGTTTTAGTGAAAGTGCTGACAACACTTGAGTATTGATCTTTAGTACTCAAGTATCGAGAGACAAAAACTGCTTTCAAACTAAACACTCTCAATTAGGACTCAAGTTGTTTTCAAAAGTGTTGAAAAACTCAAGTATTGTGAAATAGAACTCAAGCATTGAGTTGAGAAAATCACTTTGGACTTCAATACTTCTTTGAAAATTCGATGTTTTAGCAAAAGTGTTGCTAATACTCGAGTATTGTGAAACAATACTCGAGTATTGAGCCTCAAGTTTTTCATTCCAGGCTGAATACTCTAAAGGAAACTTGATGAACTAAAGAAGTGTTAAATTCAACTCTTAAAACTTGAGTATTAGAGCATAAAACTCAAGTATCGAGAATCTTCAGAACTCGAGTAACAACAAAAGTGTTTTCATTTCTTCACTAATATTTCTTTAAAACACTCGAGTATTGTAAGATTTCACTCAAGGACTCTTTTTACTGATAATGTTTCAGAATGTCAGAACTTTTCGTTATTCTCAAAATCGTTCCTTCTTTATGCTTCATTTATTTGAATCCCTTTTGCTTTCATAAATGCTCATTTATTTTAATGATTAACAGAGAATGGGTCGTCTGATTGTCTCATCGGAAAAGTGTTCAACGGATAAAAACTCAGGAGACTACCATACCTCGTGTCAGAAGCATTTAACGAGAGAAGCTGAATGAAGAAGATGAGAGTAACGGAAACAAAATTGTTTCTAACGGACATTTATTACTTCCTAACTATAAATGGAGAAGCATTCAAGATGAGTGAAGAAGAGAGAACACATTACTTAGATACAACATTTATTGTTCATCTACCTCCTCTGTTTTTCATTCTCACGATCATAAATTCTTCAGTGTTTAGCATTCAATTCTCTGAAAGGAGAATATTCTTACTTAAATCTTGATTATAGAGAATTATTCAAGATTAGAGAATCTTGAGTGTGAAGAGACACAAGCAAGAGTGTCAGCGTGTTGTATTAAGTTAGGAAGGGGGAGAGTCTCTCTTCTACTCTGGTTGTAAAAGTTTTTATAGTGGAATTAAAGAGCTCAGAGGATTCTGAGGATTGGACGTAGGTCAAGTGGACCGAACTAGTATAAATCTCTGTGTTCATTCTTTTACTACTCTCCGTTTTATTTTAAAGAGTTGTGAGAATTTTATTAGACCAATTCATCCCCCTTTTTGTGAAATCCTATTCTAACATTTGGTATCAGAGTAGGTCTCTTGTGTACAGGACTTAACAATCTTAAGAGTGATCAATGGTAGGATTTGGCGAACATGTTATCAGTGACGGAGCATCCATTACCAGACCTCCTGCGTTTAATAGTCAATGTTTTTCTTTCTGGAAAATAAAATTTCAAAATTTTATCTTGGCCATTGATTTTGACTTATGGGATGTTGTTGAACAGGGAAACTTTGTGCCCCAAAAGAAAGTCGATGACATACTTGTTCGTAAAACTCGTAACTAGTTTGATGAACAAGACTCAATGAAAGTTTTACTTAATAGAAAAATTGTTTTGATGTTGCAGGCTATTCTAAATAAAGATGATTTCTTCAGAATATGCATACTTCCCTCACCTAAACATATGTGGGAAGTCTTGGAGATGGCCTACGAAGGAACGAAAGCTATCAAAGAGGGAAGATTTAATACTCTCACAACTGAATATGATTTACTCAGAATGAAAGAGGGAGAATTAATCACAGAATTTGAAATGAGACATACTCATCTCATCAACAAACTAGCTGCCCTCAAAAAAACTTATGATCAACGTAATCAAGTGAGAAAGATACTCAATATACTCACCGACAAGTGGGAGGCTAAAGTTACGGCCATTGAGGAATCAAAAGGGGAGTCAATGATGTCAGTAGCTACTCTCTTTAGAAGTCTTGCAGAATACGAAAGTAAACAAAAGTTTAAAAAGGAATTGTCTGGGATAGAAGACAGAAAGAAGAAAGATCTGGCTCTCAAGTCAATAAAGGAGAAGGAACCAGAAACAGAGGTCGAAGAAGAAGATGAAGTGGAAGATGAAGAATTAGCAATGGTGGTCCGTAGATTCAAGAAACTGTATAGAAAAGATCAAAATCCTAGAAGGTTTCAAAAAGGTGCTTCAAGCAAAGAAATTATTTGTTTTGAATGCAACAAATTGGGCCATATTAAAGCAGACTATCCTCAACTATCCCAACAAAACAAAGAGAAGAAAAAGTTCAAATCATTCAAAAAGAAGAAAGCCTATGTGTCTAGTATATAGGGAGACAGTTCATCAGAAGAAGAAAGTGAATCTGAAGAGGAAGCTAATATTTGTCTTGTGGCTCAAGAAGAAGAGCATTCAAAGACAGAAGAGGTAATCATTGTTGAACCAACTTATGATGAGTTACGTTTAGAATATGATGAAATGCATATTGAATTGCTTAAATTTGCCAAAGAATTAGCTAGAATGTCCAGGTCTGAAAAAGAAAAATGAATGATTAAATAAGGCTCTAGAAAAATTTACTAAAGAAAGTAAAATGCTACAAGTTATTCTCAAGAGTCAAAAAGTTGTAAATGATCGAACTGGAATAGGGTATAATCCTATTTGTGATAACAGAAAGGTAAAGAAAAGAAACGGAGGAAAAAGCTATCTCAATTATTTTCAAAAGTCTATTCATACTTTTGAACCGTTTGCTCTGTGTAACTATTGCAACAAAAAAGGTCATAGAACTACCTCTTGTTATTTTAAGGAAAAGAAAACTCTTGGAACATATAAATGGATACCCAAAGGTTCAAATGAGCCTAAAACTCATTAAACTAACCTCAAAGGACCCAACAAGTCTTGGGTATCTTAAACTATAACCTGAATTCTTGCAGGTACATCGACAGTGGATGCTCAAGACACATGATAGGGGACAAAAGCAAATTTACCAACTTACAATCAAAGGATGGAGGAAAAGTAAGTTTCGAAGGAAATCAATTAGGAAAAATCATTGGAATTGGTGAAATTGGAAATACAAATGTAAGTTAGTCAAAGATATTTATCATGTAGAAGGTCTATGTCATAATTTGCTTAATGTAAGTTAGAGCACTGACAGAGATAACTTGGTTATCTTTGATTCACAAGAATGTTTTATCGTCAACAAGAAGGACTTATCAATTGATAAAGAAAAGCTAAACATTTAGCTACGGGCACCCAAGGATGGTAACTGTTACACTCTTGACTTAGAAAACTCTTTTACGAATTCTTGTTTTATTAGTCAAGATGATGAGAGTTATCTATGGCATAAATGTTTGGTTCATGTTAACATGAATCAACTTGACAAATTAATCAAACATGATTTAGTTCATGGTATTCCAAAGCTCAAAGTCAAAATTTATTTGATTTGTGATGCATGCCAGATGGGAAAACAGAACAAATCTTTGTTCAAATCAAAAAATGAAATTTCAACCAAAAGACCCCTTGAACTTCTTCACATGGATTTGATGGGTCCAACAAGAGTAAAAAGTCTTGGTGGAAACCTTTATACACTTGTTATAGTTGATGATTTTTCTAGATTCACGTGGACTATGTTTTTATCATCTAAAATTGAAACGCTTGAGTTATTTGTTGTGTTTGCCAAGAAGGTCCAAAATGAGAAAGGTATGTCTATTGTGTCAATCAGGACTGATCATGGAGGAGAATTCAAAAATGGAGATTTTACAACTTACTGTGAAAGCAAAGGAATCAACCACAGCTTCTCAGCACCAAGAACCCCACAACAGAATGGAGTTGTAGAAAGGAAGAACAGAGTTCTCACGAACATGGCATGGGCAATGATGATAGAAAAACAAATGTCTTAGGTCTTTTGGGATGATGCAATCAAAGCAGCATGCTACATCTCCAACAGGGCTTACATTATATCATCTCTTGGAAAGACTCCCTACTTGCTATACAAAGGAAGAAAGCCAAATCTGTCTCATCTTCACATCTTCGGCAGCAAATGTTTCATTCACAACAATGGGAAAGAAAATATCGGTAAATTCAATCCTAGATCTAAAGAAGGTTTGTTTCTTGGCTATTCATATAGAAGTAAAGCATATAGAGTTTTTAATAAACGCACATGTGTTGTTGAGGAATCAATACATGTCAAGTTTGTTGAAACTGAAGCTCAGACAAAACCTTTGGTTGATAATGAAATTGTTATTTCAAAAGACTTTCAAAATATAACTTCATTGAATAATGATCCTGAGGAGGATCCATCGGATGAATCTTTTCAAACCTCCTAGCCAAGGTTGTGGAAATACATCCGAAATCACCCTCTCAATCAAGTGATTGGAGAAGTGAATGAGGGTGTACAAATATGAAGAAAATTTTTAAATGAAGCTCAATTCTCAGCTTTTATATCTAAGATAGAGCCTACAAATATTGAAGAAGCATTGTCTGACAATGACTGGATTATTGCAATGGAAGAAGAATTGAATCAATTCGAAAGAAATCAAGTATGGGACTTGGTACCCCATCTTAATGACCATCTAGTCATTGGAACAAAATGGGTATTCAAGAATAAACTTGATGAATCTACAGTGATTGTCAAAAACAAGGCCAGACTGGTAGCAAAAGGCTATAATCAACAAGAAGGAATTGATTATGAGGAAACGTATGCTCCAGTGGCCAGATTGGAAGCAATACGGGTACTCCTTTCTTTTTGCTTGCCTTAAAGATTTCAAAATCTTTCAAATGGATGTTAAAAGTGCTTTTCTGAATGGGTTTATTATGGAAGAAGTATATGTTGAACAACCTCCTGGTTTCGAAGACATTTCAAAACCAAATCATGTTTATAAATTAAAGAAAGCCCTTTATGGTTTAAAACATGCAAGCACCAAGAGCTTGGTATGAAAGGTTGAGAAAATTTCTAATTAACAAAGGTTTTGTTAGAGGAAAGGTAGATACGACATTGTTTATCAAACATATTAAATCTGATGTGCTCATTGTTCAAATTTATGTTGATGATATTATTTTTGGAGCCACAAACAATGATCTTTGTCAAGAATTTGCCAAGACAATGCAGGGAGAATTTGAGATGTCCATGATGGGAGAATCAAATTTCTTCCTTGGGCTACAGATCAAACAAAGGAAGAATGGAATTTTTATAAGTTAGACCAAGTATTTGAAAGATCTGCTGAAGAAGTTTGGGATGGAGCAGTGTAGAAGTGCAAACACTCATATGAGCTCTATAGCTCTACTTGATGCAGACGTGAATGGAAAGGATTTTGATATCAAAAAGTATAGAGGAATGATAGGCTCATTACTCTATCTCATAGCTAGCAGACCAGATATCCGATTTAGTGTTGGAATGTGTGCCAGATATCAAGCTACACCTAAGGAATCTTATGCAGAAAATATAAAAAGGATTTTTAGATATCTTGCTGGAACCATTGACCTTGGAATGTGGTATACAAATGGTAACAGTGAATATTTGATTTCTTATTCTTACTCTGACCATGCTGGATACAAAACAGATAGAACAAGTACGAGTGGTCATTGTCAGTTTCTTGGAGGTTCACTGGTGTCATGGTTTAGCAAGAAACAATCAATTGTATCATTATCAACAATTGAAGCTGAATACATTGTTGCTGCTAGCTACTGTGCTCAAGTACTCTGGATGAAGCAACAACTTTAGGATTTGGGAATGAACTTCACAGAAATTCCCATCCTCTGTGATAATATGAGTACTATTTGCCTTGCAAAGAATCTTGTACACCACTCTTGAACAAAGCACATAGACATTCGTCATCATTTTATTCAAGATCATGTTCAGAAAAAGGATGTCAAAGTTATGTTCATTCCAACCCAGCAACAAGTGGCAGATATTTTCACAAAACCACTTGCAAGAGAACAATTTATGAATATTCGAAGAGAATTGGGAATGGTAAATCCCAATGAATTGTAAGTAATTCTCTTTTAATGTTAATGTTTTAATGACTGAATACTAACTTTATCATCGGAGTATTTTTAATAGTTTTTGCAGGTCTCCATTTTCGTATTAAAGAACAGAGCAACAATTACTCTAAGCAAAACTCAAGTTCAGAAGGAAGTATTGCTGAAGGAAAACTGACACTTTCAGTGAAAACTCGAGGAGAAGGGTAACACTTGAAGTATTTAAAGAGAATACTTGAGTTTTGGCAGGAGTAAAGAACAAAATTGAGAAAAAGAGCATGATACTTGAGCACTAGAATCAAAACTCGAGTATTATTAGTCATCACTTGATTCAAAACTTGATGACAGAAGAAAGTATTCACAATACTCAAGTATTGGAAACCAATACTCAAGTACTAGAGCTCTCCAGAGGCTTCACCTGCAACAAAACTCAGGTTTTCATTAGAGTACAAGTAAATACTCGAGTATAGAGAATAAAACTCAAGTATAGGTAAAACTTTTCATATTCTGATGTTGCAATACTCGAGTTCTAATAATAATACTCGAGTACTCATGATACTTCTCATATTCTAGGTCTCAATAATCGAGTATGGTTAAGTAAAACTCGAGTACTGTTTAATCTGTTCATCTTTTAGACCCCGATACTCGAGTACTAAGTATAATACTCGAGTCCTGGTCATCAATACTTGAGTTCTGTAAAGAAAACTCGAGTGTTAGTGTTACTTTCAGTACTTTGCATGCCTGATACTCGAGTAATGAATCACAATACTCGAGTATTGTGTCTCACAGAGGCTAAAATGCTCCTGGAACTCGTAAACCCTCACTTATCGTTTTCAAAAACTAGAGTAAACCCTTGCCTCTCTCTACCAAAATTCAATCTAATCGTTTTCTTTGCCCAAAAACCGGTTCATTCCTCCACATAATAGTCTACAATCATAACCCCTCACTCAAACCTCTTCATTTCCCTCATTTCCACCGATAAAAACCTCTTTTTTCACTCTTTGATGCCGACCGTTCCCTGATCGGATGCGGATTGTCGTCTTCCGGTTCGACACAAAATGGTTGCACAAAAGAATGTAGTATAGTGGCAACCAATCGTTCTTCTCGAGGAGCTGTTTATTGATGAACCTAGTCGAAATTGGTTATGAAAACCATGATGAACTTGGGTATGAAAAAGGGGGGTTTTGATTTATGGAAACAGTAGTGCAATAACAAAACAATGCAAGAAGTAAATCTTTTTGGTATTTTGGTTTAACGATGAATTGGTTGAATTAAGTTGAAGATATGAATAGATAGGCCCTTGGTGATAGAAACTCAGCTGTCATTGCTCTCAAAATGCTATGGAAGTTTGTAATTTTCTAAGTCTATATGAAAACCTCAAGCTATCACTTGAGTCCAATGACTTAATTAGTGAAAACCAACTTGAATCCAAGTCACTTAACACTACTTAATTCATTGTTAAAAACCACTTAGAATGT
>QFDD01000206.1:0-60198 GCA_006871305.1 Vachellia collinsii | reverse complement strand
GTGTGTTGTTGGGGTTTTTTTATTTTTTTATTGGGGAGGGGGGGATCACTTGATTTTGTTCTTAATCATAAATTGGTTTGGAATTCAATGTTTCCTGGTTATGATACTGATCCATTTAGTACCACTCAATTCAGACCTTGTTAAGGTTAAAAGTATATCAATACTTTCCTCTATAGAATTGAGTATAATTTTTCAAAACAATGTTTAGATGAAAAACGTATTGAAAAGGCTTGAATTTAAAACTTAATTATTACTTCTTCTAGCAATGGGACTAACTCTCATCTAGCAACTAGAAATAGTTCTCAAACAGTTCATTTCAATGACCTATTTCTCATAAGAATGCAACCACCCACACTGAGGCCATGGTACGTAGTTGCACAGTTGAACTTGGATAGTCAAATGTGGAGATCCAGTGAAAAAAAAAATGGTGTTAGGGCTCTTTAGGATAGCCTATTCCAAAGGCTAGCTCATGAGGTTCTAGATAGCAAGGCCTGTAGAAACCTTGCATCTGAATTTCATCTTCCAATGTGGGATTCAAGTCGTATGCCTTGCAATTGATCCTAGCTATGCCAAGCCCTTCACAGCTGATACCCATAGTGGCTCCATTCTAGACAGCTCACCCTATCATCTTGTCAGTTGCAACCCTCCAAGATATAAGAAGCCCTTTTTGTGCTTCCACTCTTGGTAGCTTAGTCAGCCATGTTGGCTGTCACAACTCTCCAAGGTATCCATATCCCTTTTCATTCATGGCGTGTGAAGAAATGATATTAATCTCCTTGGAGAGACAAGGGTCCCTGTAGGTAGACTCTACATCAGAATCCCAATCTTCTACCATGAGACTCAAATCACGTACCATGCAATGAATCCTAATAGATGAGCTTTTGGGGCAAGAGGAAATGTAAACAAAAACGATAGGGAAAAAGAGAGACAAGGGTAGTATGTACAACAAGTTCAGGTAGAATAGGGGAAGTTGCATCTCCCGTTGTAAATTTAAAAAATATTTTCCTCAAGTTTCAAACTAGATTATGAAGCCTATTTCTGCGGAGCATGACAACAGATAACAGGGAAAATTTAATAAATAATAAAAGAAATGGAAATGGACCTGTGAATTTCAGATGACTTCTTTCTGCTGATAACGGTCCCCCCCTTTCCTCCTCCTCTTTGGCGACAGCATCTTTTATTCCTTAGTTTTCAGCTTAATATTATTCTTTTTTTTTTTCCAAAAATAATAGCTGAGATTTTGGAGCATGCTTAGGGGGAAACTGGTGGATGCCTATAGATTTCTGCACAAAGAAAAGGACATGGAGCAGGGTTTCTCATGGTCTGGAAATCCAGTCGGAAAGTAAGATTGCTATTTCTTGTCCGTAATTACACTCTAATTTGGTTATCGATATTAAACCTGATTAAATATTATGTTGAACTGTTGAGGCAATGCGCCACAATAATTGAAAAGGTCCTTTTGTCTCTTGGTCATTGTTTTTCCCTTTGTTTTTACGTAAATACATCTCTGCAAGCGATTTGCTGTGAGTCGAAAGTTTAGAGTGCAGAGATTTTTTTAATTAGCATCTCCTGCTTTAGTCCTGATTTTTGTTTCTTAATAGGTATCGTGGAAAAAGGATGAGAATAGATTATTTCATAGTTTCAGAGAAACTAAATGACAGGATTGTTGCATGTGAAATGCGTGGAAAGGGGATAGAGTTAGACGGTGAGTTTCTTATCCATGAGACTGATAATTCCCTTGTGTTTTCTTATTTTGCAAAATTTGAAATTTGAACTTCAGGTATTTACATTGCTGAGTGCTGAACCCTCCATTGGCTTATTTGAGTCTAAAATCCCAAATCTAAGTGCCTGGCCTTGGTAAATGTCACTTCTGAGTCCTTTCCAATTCAAATGGGGGGAATTAGTGAGAAGTTCCTGTTTAGAAGTTTTATTGGTCAGAAATTCAGAATGATGTGATATATTTTCATCCACACAAAATATTGGTATTATGCATGATTTCATTTACAGAAAGGATTGGTACTCGAATTGAATTCCTTCTTGCCAATAGCATTTTTAAACGTAGACTTTTTTCTGATTTTCTTTTAAATCAAATGGGTCACCAAGATTGATCGTATTCCTTTTCTGGACTGTTTCCTTAAGCATTAGTTTAAAGGCTACTTAGGTGCAGTTTTTCAATTGCTTACTGTTGGTTTATCCAATGAAAACGTGACAGCTAAATACTTCGCTGTCTAAAAAGTTCTTGATCTTATGACTTTACAAAACAAAAAGGGGGAGCTTAAATTTTTACCTTGATTGTTTCCCCATTTAGTAACAAGATATTTGGACTGCGAAACATTTTCCCCCATTTGTTTTACTGTTGTTGTTTAAATTTTATTGACATTTATGTTATGTGTGATACGTAGAAAAGTGTTTTCTCTATCTCATTTTCCTTTCTAAG
This sequence comes from Vachellia collinsii, assembly GCA_006871305.1. Lineage (NCBI taxonomy): Eukaryota > Viridiplantae > Streptophyta > Magnoliopsida > Fabales > Fabaceae > Vachellia > Vachellia collinsii. The sequence continues at coordinate 57,761 of QFDD01000206.1, read as the reverse complement.
TTCATTTTCTATTTCCTTTTTAGTAAACACTTTTCTGTACACCAAACATTGCCTAAACGAGAAATGCCTTTTAAGCTGCTTGAATCATGCGTGTAAATGAGCGGTGCTGCTGTTATCATGTCTTCAGGTTTCGTTGGAAGTGATCATTGCCCTGTTACCCTAGAGCTCTCCCCAAGCCTCAGCTCCCCAGATGAGGATCCAACTTAAACTGGGCAAAAAAGTTAGCCTTTTTTTTTGCCGTTTTTGTTTTAAAATTGAGTTTTATTTTCTCTTTGTCTAAATCCTATGTCTGGGCTCTGACTATTTTGCTAAATGCCAGTCTTCATTATGCTTCTCTGTGTAGGACCATCTACAAATGCTTAGAAAATAACGATTAGAGTATGAATTATCTGCTTTACATTGCCGAAGCCTGCTGATAATGATCTGACTGCATTTATGATTTTACCTTCAGAGACCATTTACTTGGCTCATAATTTCAGGTGCCAGATAAGTTTTTGTTTTTAAGGTGGGTTTTGCTTTTTTGGGGGTGGGTGGGGGGACCTAAATTGATGGGAAAACCTTGTAATGTGTTGGTCTCTGATTAATGTGAATTTCTATTTAAAATTAATGATGCATTTTTGAAACTTGAATCCTATTCTTGATTGTGCTTTTGCTTCATGTTGAAGAATGTGATGCTAGTGATGTGCTATAATATAATTTATTTAATCAAGTTCGTTCTTCCATTTTAAGATCTAATTTTTGAGTGAATGTCTCTCATTTTAAAAAAAAAGAAAAGGTTTTGACGAACATTTTATATATAAAAATGGAGTAAAGTGAATAAACCATGTGTAAGACTGAACTGCATCCTATTTTGTAAGTAGTTTTTTTTTTTTTGACATTGTATTATTTTATTAAAGGTAATTTTATTCAAAAACACTGTTAGGTGTTAAATGTGCACAACTCTTCTAATAAGGATTTAAATCTTAATTCTAGGGATTAACATTTAAACCCTACCAAACAATTTCTCCAAATATTATTAGCAAGGTGTTGGAAAAAAAGATAATTTAACCCGATGTGGATCCTCAAAATTTTATTTATTGTCTCATTAGAGATTGGTACACCGCATGATTTTAGAAAATGAGTATAAATGATTATAGATATTTAATTGAGAAATATGTGAAGGGAAAAAAAAACTGGCAAATGAGGACTGAAGGAAAAAATTAATTTTATTTCAAGATAAAAAATTTGAAAATTCAAATTAAGACTTAACGCTGAATATGCTAGAAAATTAATTATCTCTTTTGGTCCTCAAGTGCCATTTAGAAAAACGTTGACAGTTAATCTGTGGTCCGTTAATCCGTTGATGGTCGCGGGTTCATTTGCATGATTAAAATATAGTCCGCACACAGTTATTTCATGCGATGGGTGCATTGCCGCAACCTTTACTGGTCAGATTGAGGTCTTTCCAATCATATCACTACACGTGTCAAAACTTTGTCCTGACGTGTCATCCATTGGTTTGTCGCCTTTGACTCTGTCAATCCGTACTCAATCCATGTTGAGTCAAATAAAACCCCGTTGTCTACCGGATTAAAAATATTATGTATAGTTTGGGAAAAAAAAAGGATATTATGTATAGTAGTACCTTGTCTTAAATACAAGAATTAGTTAAATTTTTAGAGAAAAGAAAACTAAATATATTATTTAAAAATATCTATTTATATATTATTAAATTATATGTCAAACAAAGTAGTTTAAAAAAATAATAAATATAATAATTTTAAAGTAATATATTTATTTTTTTAATATATAAAAAAGACAATTATATCTTATATTAAAAATTAGAGTAAGTATAAAACAGATTGAATTAGAAAAAATTTAGAGAAAGTCGTTGAAAAGTTTAAAAATTTAGTAGTTATACACACACAGAACACCATTATTATGAAGGATTTTGTACACAGGATAAATCAATATATTCAACTTTCTAATTTAACATTCTAATTTTATTTATAGTACATTTAATATTTTAATGATTTTTGCTAGTGCTTTCATCACTCTTATTTTGTTTATATTGCATCTATCACTATAAATTATAAATAAGATTATAATGTTGGATGAAATTAGATGCACAAAAATAAAAATAAGAGTGTGGAATGATATTCAGAAATAGTATAAGGGAGGGTGGTGAATGCTAATCCACCTTGAAATTTTTAAATAGCGATTTTCTGAAAAATAAAAATTAAATTAGTACCAATCTATTAGTATCATTGTATGCAATTCATTTCAAATTGTGTAGAATATAATATGAATAGTCCAATTATATAAATAAATTAATTATTTAGATTTACATTTTTGTTGCCCTCAAACTTTGAGTTGCATTAGAGTAATTTATTGAAAGAAGTAAGAAGAGAAAAACATAAAGGCTTTGGCGCGATGCATTGTGCATGCAGCAAAAAAGTCGTGGGAATAAGAAAAAGGTAAATAGTTTATTTGCATAAGCGTTGAAAAAATATATTTATATAAACTTTTATAAAATTTTTTTCATACATTTATTTTAGAATTATAAATCATATTTAAAAAATAGTTTTCACTATTTTAATAGGTCCATGGGTTCATCAAATTATTTTCATATTTATCCTCAAATAGAAAACACCAAAAATATAATTTAATTTTAAAATGAGTAGTCAATACCAAGGGAAACAACATAGTGGCATTTTCCGTAAATAAAAGGAAAGGAGATGGCATCTTTACGAAGAACTCCCAAACCCAGAATAAAACCCCACTGACTCACATGTCTACTTCGCTCCTCACTTGCTCTGCCCCCTAAATCTCCCCCTTTCTATTTTTTGTTTTATTTTCACCATTTCTTCTTTCATTCCTCTGTAACAGCAGAAACAGAGGAAGATAAAAAGAGAGTAGTAAATTTACCCAAAAGGCAAAGAGGAAAGGGCAAGATGGAGCATGGAATCTGAACAACTTGGATTTTCTCTTTCCTCGAAGTGTGCAATGAGAAACCCGAATCTCCTTCACAGAGTTCTCAGCTAGTAATAATAATGGTGGGTTCGGCAGCTCTGGCTCCAGAGCCAAACTCAGAGGTATTTTCATGGCTAAAATCTCTTCCTCTGGCTCCGGAGTACCGCCCTAGCTTGGCGGAGTTCCAAGATCCGATTTCATACATTTTTAAGATCGAGAAGGAAGCTTCCAAGTATGGAATCTGCAAAATTGTTCCCCCCGTGCCACCTTCTTCAAAAAAGACAGCAATTGCGAATTTTAATCGCTCGTTAGCGGCACGAGCTGCTTCTTCTGACTCTTCTAATTTGAAATCCCAGCCTACATTCACCACAAGGCAGCAGCAGATCGGGTTCTGTCCTCGGAAGCAACGGCCCGCGCATCGTCCTGTGTGGCAGAGTGGGGAATACTACACTTTCCAGGAATTTGAAGCGAAGGCCAAGGCTTTTGAGAAAAATTATCTGAAGAAATGGGCTAAGAAAGGTGGTCTTTCGCCTCTGGAGCTAGAAACACTGTATTGGAAGGCGACAGTGGACAAACCCTTTTCGGTGGAGTACGCAAATGATATGCCTGGTTCGGCTTTTGTTCCCGTGAATGGGAGAAAATATAGAGAGTCAGGGGAGGGAATGACTCTTGGTGAGACTGCATGGAACATGAGGGGGGTGTCACGGGCAAATGGCTCTCTGTTGAAGTTTATGAAGGAGGAGATTCCAGGTGTTACATCACCGATGGTGTACGTAGCTATGCTGTTCAGCTGGTTTGCTTGGCATGCAGAGGATCATGACTTGCATAGCTTGAATTACCTTCATATGGGGGCAGGCAAGACTTGGTACGGCGTGCCGCGGGATGCCGCTGTCGCATTTGAGGAAGTCGTCAGAATTCATGGGTATGGGGGAGAAATAAATCCTCTTGGTAAGTAAGTTAAGGTGGCACTAAATCAGAGCAACCATCCCTGTTTCTCGATTCTGTTTAATGTGAACCGAAAATTTTAGTCGTTATTATTTTCGTGTGTTGCTCCGCTCCCATGCCATATAAAGTACTGTACTATATTCGCATTTGTCATGTTAGTTATCTCCCCGGCCATTTAAATTTACTTGTGAACTTTTGAGGAAGAACTTTGGTGGCATGTATAGGCTATATGTGTACAATGATGGTTGAATAAATCTTGCTCTTGTATGCGTTTTCTACTCTTAAACATTGCTCTTTTTGCTAGCATTTTAGAAATATTGATGCATATGGAAGATAAGATTAAAGGCACAAGTCCCTGTTGAGTTCTGGGTAGTTTAGGGTTAATATTCGTTAATCAATTTTCTCTGATTCTTATCGAACATAGAGATGGCGATGTTTTTTCAGATATTTGGAGATCGCTATCATTTCCTAATAGATTATTTGATTTTAAGAGTTTGTTAAAGTGCTAGAAATCCCTTTTATGTCGTTTGGCTTAACCAAGAAAAAAGTCTTGTAGACCTAAGTCTACAGGGAGAGTTCATCATGAAAAAACATGTCATTTTTTTCGAAGTCCATTTTTCGCGACCTTGAGAGAATGGTCCTCTCCTATTGTGCTTTGAGCTTTATAACCAAGATATTTAATAGGGAGATGATTTAAGGTGTGTTTGGAATCATATTAGGTTGGGTTAAAGCCACGTTATGGCAAAAGCAACCCAAAGGTTGCTTCTGTCAAAACCTTGTTCTGGCGTCATCCAATGTGCTTTCAAACATGCACTTGATGATATGTGTGCCTTTTGACCAGAGAACATAAGTTTTCCTCTTTCTGCGATTGTTGTGCATGGAAACCATTTTGTATAGCTAACATCATGCGCTCACAAAGTGATAAGTTTTGTATCAAGTCATGATTGTCAAAATCAAGATCTAGTACTGATATCTTAGTATTTTATGATTCAAATTCCTATAAAACATCATTCTGTCAAAATTTAGTCCTCGAATAGCATGGGATGCTTTATGGGTATTAGAGTGGGTTGATTCTCTCACTTTTATTGCTTTTAAGTGAGGTTTCCCATATTGAGTAGGTACCCGCCTATAGTATTATAAATGGTGGTTGAGGAATCTAGAAAAAGCTACAAGCTATGTGATGTGTCTCAAGGCCTAATTGTCTGGACTTGGCTTTCTAAGGATGACCAACTGATCGAGACTAAGTGATATGAGATGCCTAGTCCCAAATTGAGTAGTATGAGTTGCTTTATGAGAACTTAAGTTGATTCTCCCACTTCAATAGCCAACTTTTTAAGGATTTTAATAATTAATTTAATAATATTGATTCACGGACTTTGCAAGGCTAATAATTGGACTCAAATTAAAGAACTTTCACTTGTTAAAGTTTAAAGTCCTTCCACTGTTTGAGTACATTGCTTCTTCTAGGAAACGTGTTTCTCCCTTTGAGTCTGTCAATCAAGAACCTAAGCATGGCCTTTCAACACTGTTCTTGTGATGCTACTCTCAGTCTCTTTGTTGTTTTGGTTTTCTAATTTTCCCCTTTTTCTTAGTCTTCTAGTTCCTTCACATCATTTCTTTCACCTTTGATTCATTTTTGTTTCATCTTTGGCAATGCATGGATAATTGAAGGTAATGCTTAAGTCCTTTCGGCTCACTGAGAGGAATCAGTGTCAATATGTTGAGAGGATGGTATTTAGCTTTGTGTGCATAAATTCATCCCCATTTTATTATTAGACTTACGAGGATCTTGTTTTTATTCAATCAGTTACTTTTGCTGTACTTGGTGAGAAAACCACCGTGATGTCACCTGAAGTATTTATTAGCGCAGGGGTTCCATGCTGCAGGTAATATGTTTTATTATTAACCTTCAATACGTTGTAATGCCTCTTCAATCCTAAATCTCTACTGTAACTCGTAATTTCTTGCCAAAAAAAGCCTACTAACTTATTCTACCCATTTTGGTGTTGGTGATGCTGCTAGCTCTGAGGTGATGCTTGATGAATTTTTTATGAAGCGTTTTTCATGATTTTCTTTTCTTAATTGCTTATAGGTTAGTGCAAAATGCTGGAGAATTTGTTGTCACATTTCCAAGAGCTTATCACACTGGATTTAGTCATGGTGGGACACTTATCCTTTTAAGAATGTGACTATAAGCTCCATTTTGTGGGGATGTTTGTGAGTGCCATTTATTTTAATATTTCAATTGGCTTTAACCTTTGGGAAAATGTGCTGTATAGGATTTAATTGTGGGGAGGCAGCCAATATTGCGACACCTGAATGGTTGAGGGTTGCTAAAGATGCTGCTATTAGGAGGGCGTCAATAAATTATCCGCCCATGGTTTCGCATTTCCAGTTACTTTATGATCTTGCCCTGGCTTTGTGTTCGAGGTTTGTCTTTCCCCTCAAGCCAAAATCTTGGAAGTAATGTTTCTTTCATTATCTCTAATGTTTCAAAGTCATTATAGAAGATTGATGCAGTTATTAAGCAAATACAGTTGGAAAATGACATTGCATACAAGAAGTTAGAAAGTTTTGGGTTGCCACCGTGTATATAAACTTATGCATTTGCTTAAGTTATGGTTAAATGCTTTTCTGAGAGCACTTGATACCTTTTGGTTTTCTTTGGCGAGAGCTAATTTGATATGCTAATGCAGAGTTCCTGGGGGCATCAGTGCTGAACCGCGGAGTTCTCGGCTTAGAGATAAGAGGAAAAGTGAAGGAGAAACTGTAATTAAAGAACTATTTGTCCAGGATGTGTTACAGAACAATGACTTGCTTCATGGTCTTGGTAAAGGATCTGCCATAGTACTTCTTCCTCGGAGCTCTTCAGATATTTCTGTTTGCTCAAAATTACGTGTTGGTTCCCAGCAACTGAAGGTGAACCCTCGGTATTCTCCCAATGCATGCAATTATGAGGGAGTGAATTCCTCAAAAGGTTTTGTTTCTGATGATCTGGCTTTCAGCAGAAGCACACATGTGAAAGGATTTTGTTCAGTAAAAGAGAAGTTTGCTTCTTTGTGTGAAAGGAACAGGGTCTCCTCATTGAGTGTGAATGATAATATATGCTCTTCAAGCTCTGCACCACCTCAAAGAGACACTGAAAGAGAGACAAGCCAAGGGGATGGGTTGTCAGATCAGAGACTATTTTCATGTGTCACTTGTGGTATATTAAGCTTCGCTTGCGTTGCTATTGTGCAGCCTAGGGAACCAGCGGCTAGGTACCTTATGTCAGCTGATTGTAGCTTCTTTAATGATTGGGTTGTTGGTTCGGGAGTAAGCATCAATAAGTTTACGCATGCCCATGGAGATGCAACTACTTCTGAGAATAACACCTTTGCAGGTAGGATTATTTTTAACTTTTGTTTCTAATATGTCTGTTGATTTGATCTCAGACTGTTGTTTCTGTCCTGGATTTTTTAAGTTCTCCACAGTAATGGCTGTTCAGCTCTGTTCTAGGTTTTTTCCAGGACTGTGTCGTTTCCCCATCAGAAGACATTGTTTATTCTGTCGGTGTTGTGCTATAGAGGCTGCATAGCCAACTATCCTAGCCTGATAAATTCCCTGCATGGAGAAGAAATCAGATGCTCTGTAGGCTATAACATGTGATTGATTTCCTTATCATTCTAGTTTCTAGTTTGGTAGGCGTGAGTCCACAACATCTTTATTTAGTTCATGTTTTAAGGAGGGAGTAGGCTAGAGGATGCCTCCTAGGTTTAGATATGAGATGTGGATACCATTAATAATTACAACTTGCAAAGTATTGAACTCAAGTTCCATATCCGAAGCTTGCAATTTTTTTTTTGGGTGGTTTAAAGAGATCATGAGCTGGCTTTTTGTTCATAGTTCTCCCAAATGCTTTATTAATTGACATTTTGGCCTTGCACTAGGTCCTAGTAAGAATTATGCAACACAGGTACATTAGAATAGGACCATTGAGTATCTTGAATGTGAAAATCTTATTGTAAGGCATGGGACTTGAATCCCACATTGATAATATGGGATTCTGATGTGGAGTTTATATAGGCCTTGGACTTTCTAGCTTCAGAAGTTAGTTTTTGGGATATGGTTCCCCAAAACATTTCTCTTAGATACTAGACTTTGCTTCATCTCGATGATTAGTATTTCACTTTAAATTCTTGGCCTTTGGCTAATACTCCCTCATTTCTTTTTTACAAAACAAAATTACGCAACTTATACATACCAATAATACAGTTTTAACTAATATATGTCTTAATTTTGTTTTCCATCTTTCCTCTTCTACCCTCAATTAATGCTCACCATTTTCTTAACTTGACACCAAGGTGGGTCAAGTATTTATGTTCATTGATTAGGGGCATATTAGGAAAAATTATTAGTCACTTCCAAAGTTTATGAATTGTCTTATATGAGAACACTACGTCTTGGAAAATCTTTTAATTAGGAACAGAGGGAGTACTTAGATGTTAGACAATGATTGCAGAAACAATAGTTAGTAGCTCAGACTTCAGTTTGCAGCCATCTAGTTGATCTAAATCAGAATTGTTTTGTGTATATTTAAACCCAAAACTCTTCAAGAGTGTCTTGCCTTTGTTCAACCCATAGAACAGTAGCTCAGACTTCAGTTTGTAGCCATCTAGTTGATCTAAATCAGAATTGTTTTGTTATATATTTAAACCCAAAACTCTTCAAGAGTGTCTTGCCTTTGGTTCAACCCATAGAACTGTGTTCGGCTGCCATAGTCTTGTTATTAGAAGAAGAAGAAAATGAATGCCAATATATACACACATTATAGTTTTTCACTTTGGATAATAGGAGCGTAGAAAAATGCACTAATGCCTTGTGCAAAGATTTTGTGGGGTCACAAAAAGAATAAATTAACTACAATTTGCTGTACAAGTAACTAATTGGATTTTATTTCGGATCAGCTTAGCTTTGACTTTAGAAGGTTTTCTGTTTATGAGTTCACGTTTTCAATCCTCCTTGACAAAGATGCAGGGAAAACTACTTGCTTATCTCTGTTTCATATTGCAGGATGGAAGGTCAAAAAAGCCCCAGAGTATGATCTTCCTGTTCAGTCTGTAGGATACCAGATACAGGCGGAAGATCAATCACATGAGGTGGCTTTTCGTACTAAAGGACAAAAAGAAACATCAGCCCTTGGCTTATTGGCATCAGCATATGGAAATTCATCTGATTCAGAGGAAGATCAAGTTGACCCAGACATTGCAGTTCATGATAATGAATCTAATGTTATGAACCGTCCATCAGGTAGTGTATCTCAGAATATGTCTAGCTTGCCTTCTCATTTCCAAGAGTGCAATGCAAGGGCAGTCGGGGTTCATGGTGATTCTGGGCAAAAAGCAAACTCAGAAGGTTGTGATACCACTTCAGGGACTGCATCTAAGAATACGAGTTGTACCTTCAATTATTCTCAAGATGTTCGTGAGGCTGAAGCATCAATGCTTTGTAACACTGGATGTCCCATTGATGATAGAAGTGCTTCATTGATGCCACATTCTGATAAAGATTCATCCAGATTGCATGTCTTCTGTCTAGAGCATGCTGCTGAAGTGGAGCAGCAACTTCACCCAATTGGAGGAGCACACATATTACTCCTTTGTCATCCAGGTATGGTGTTTAGGGGATTAACCTTTAGCATATTCATGTTGTTCTCTTGCTTCTGTATTAATTGGTTAAATCCACTCATTGCTGCTAATTAACCTCTATATTTTTGGTTCATTTTTTCATTGAAGTATGATTTATCATGTATGTCACTAGTTTTCCTCTCCTTTGCTAGTTATTTATGATTTTTTCCCCTATAGATTACCCCAAGGTAGAGGCTGAGGCAAAAAATGTGGCAGAAGAAATGGGTATTTATGGCATATGGAAGAATCTTGCTTACAGAAATGCCACCCCAGAAGATGAGGAGAGGATCCAGTCGGCTCTGGATAGTGAGGAAGCTATTCCTGGAAATGCAGACTGGGCTGTAAAGCTGGGGATCAATCTCTTCTATAGTGCCAATCTTAGCCGCTCTCCTCTCTACAGTAAGCAGATGCCTTATAATTCCGTCATATATTATGCATTTGGCCGTAGCACTCCAGCAAGCTCACCCACAGAACCCAAGGTTTACCAAAGAAGGACCAGCAAACAGAAAAAGGTGGTTGCTGGAAAATGGTGCGGTAAAGTCTGGATGTCCAATCAGGTCCATCCCCTTTTAGCTAAAAGAGATTCTGAGGATGATGATGAGAAGATCATAAATGGGTGGTCATTGCCGGATAAGAAAACTGAGAGGTCAGAGAGTGCCCACACAGACAATTTTACCACTAGAAAATCTGCTAAGAAAAGGAAAATGCCTGTAGAGAGTAGAAAAGCCAGCTTTGCTGAGAGAGAATATGTTTCAGATGATTCTATTGAAGAGAAATACAACCCACAACAAAGGACATATTCTAGAAGCAAGCAAGCCAAATATTTTGACAGAGATGATGCAGGTTCAGAAGAGGATTATTCTCCTCTGCAGCAGTATGGAAAACCTACAAGAAAGCAAGCCAAATTCATTGAAAGTGATGAAGTTTCATATGATTCAATGGATGATAATTCTCACATGCAGCATGGAAAGAATTTCAAAGTCGAAGAGCCTAAATTTATCGACAGTGATGTTGTCTCCGATGATACAATGGGATATGATTCTGATTCACAACTGAGGAGAGAGCTTAGAAATAAACAAATTGAAGACTCAGAAAGAGATGGAATTTCAGAGGATTCAATGGGTGGTAGTTCTCTCAAGCGGCGGAGGAAGACTTGTAAACGCATGCCAGCCAAATATGTTGCTAAAGATGTCATTTCTGATGACCAAATGGAGGATCGTTTTCGGAAGCAGCAAAGAAGGATTCCCAAAAGCAGACAAGCCAAATACCTTGATGGAGAAGATATCATGGTATCCGATGACCAACTGGAGCATCGAATACATAAGCAGCAACGGTCTAAAGGAAGGCGAGCCAAATACCTCACTGGACAGAATATTACATCTGATGACCAACTAGAAGACCAATCTGGCAAGTGTCGTAGAAGGATTCCTAAAAGTAGACAAGGTAAATGCCTAGTTGAGGAAGATGTAATGTCTGATGACCAAATGGAGGATCACTTTCAGAAGCCACGTGGCACTATTGCAAAGAGCAGGCAAAATAAACACAAGAACAAAGTTATGGTTGACTCATCTGATAACTATTCTCAACTGCTGCATAGAACTCCTAAGAGGAAGCAAGTTAAAAGCATGGATGAAGAAGACATGAATTCTGATGATCAAATGGAGGACTCATCTTATCAGCAGCGGAGGAGGATTCTTCGAAGCCAGCAATCTAAATTAGAGACACAGCAAGAAATAAAACAATCTAACTCTTCTCGTGTGAAAGAACAGACTTCCCGATCTCTAAAACGAAGCGCTCAGCTGCTAGTAAAATCAAAGACCTCTCAGAAAATGAAGCAGCCTCCTCGAGTGCAGAGAAATAAACCTAATAACTTCAGAGATTTTAACTTGTGTTCAGAAGAGGAGGAAGAAGGTGGACCTAGCACACGCCTTAGGAAGAGAGTACCAAAAGTTGATGAGTCTGAAGCAAAACCAAAAGTAAAGGTAACCCAGAGGAAGAAAGCGAACAATGCTGCAGCTTTGAAGGTTTCCAAAACAAAGGATGAGGAAGCGGAATATGAGTGTGATATTGATGGGTGCACTATGAGTTTTGGCTCAAAACAGGAGCTGGCAGTGCACAAGAGAAACATTTGTCCTGTAAAGGGATGCGGAAAAAAATTTTTCTCACATAAATATCTAGTGCAGCACCGTCGAGTTCATGAGGATGACCGCCCTCTGAGGTGCCCGTGGAAGGGCTGCAAGATGACCTTCAAGTGGGCATGGGCGCGTACTGAGCATATTCGAGTGCACACCGGGGCTCGTCCATATGTTTGTGCTGAGCCAGGGTGTGGGCAAACATTCAGATTTGTTTCTGATTTCAGCCGCCACAAGCGAAAGACAGGCCATTCAGCGAAGAAGAGTCGTTAATAGCAAATGGAGTAGATGTTGCTTAGCATGGTTTATGGATTTATAAGTCCAATCCAAATTGTTCAATTGACAGGGTTAGGAATAGGTTTAGAATTAGAATATCCCTTCAATTGCCATTTGTAGTTGTTACTAATTGTGTTTGCTCTCTGGGGTATTTTGTACCCATTTGTTTATTTCAAGTAGAGCAATTGCTTGGATATGTAAACACGATTCTCATCCAAGTTCGCATCCCATGCAAATGCGAGCGCCACGTTTGTGTTATGATGAATTTCATGCAACAATCATGCATGATGCATGCTTCAACAAAGCCCTATTCGGTGATGCTGTACTTGATCCCTCAAAAAGCCCATTGATTCAGGCTTGTTTAAATTAGTTTGTTTGATAAGTATGTTTATGTAAATCCAAACCTTTTTTTTTATACTTACCTCGTGTACTTAGAAATGCGCTTTTTTTGTTTTGTTGTTTTTTTATTGTGTGGTACCAATTAATGATTAGTTTTGCCACATATTCCATTTTTTATTGATTTGAAGTAAACCAAACAATATTATTCTGGAGTAAATTTAAGTAAATTTGTCTAGGTAATGTTCAACTATGCAGCGTGCTCCAACTATCAGATAGCTTTTATGATCATTACTATTGAATACCGAGTCTATGTGGTTGTAGTTTATTTTGAGAAAATACATTGCCCTCTACATCTAAACATTGATGAAGATCAACATAGAGGAATAAATCTTACATTTATATGTGACTTAAAAGAGTTAAATGCGCTGATCAATTTTATGAGTTTTTAAAATTAGAAAAAGACTATATTTATGTTAAAATCTTTATATCTAGTTATTCAATTATACTTTATCATATGTCCTATTTTTAAATTATTATTATATACTTATAAATTCACATAAAAAAATATAACACATGTTTGTGTGTAGTTGAAAAACTTAATATAATGTATACAATAAACTTTTACATAAGTTTTGTCTGATTAGAATATTCAGCCAACATTCATAAGATACATATGTGCGCATTATTAGTAGGGTGATATTTTACATTCAACCCACATTGATGCATATAATTATGTAGTGAATAATTTAGGCTATTGATTAAAACATGGATGTTTCCACTTGGATTATGAAGAGAAAAATGTTGTGGACATATTTAAATTGGCGCGCGCGCGCACACACGCATATATATATATATATATATCCAATTGAATTAATTTCTTAAAAGTGTTAATAATACTAATAATACAAATTTATCATATAATAAATAATATATCTAGATATATATTGAGAAAACCGCTAATATTTATTATCAAAATTATGAAGCCGGATTATTTGTAAATTATCAACAATCTTTTCTAAAATTATTTTTCTAGTAGCTTGTCCTCATTCTTGCTAAAGGTTGAATTTGATACAATTGATTAAGAGAGTACAACCCCTTGCTAATTGTACCAAGTGCTTGGTGGTTCCTCCTTTATAGGTAATCTGTACTCATCATCCAATTATTACAGTATTTTGGATTTATTACTCAATTAATTATAAGGATTTGTATCTGGTTTTAACTTTCAAGTTTCAAAATGATTCTGGGTGTATTTTCCGAAATTGGAAACTCCACCATCAACGAAACAAAGCTCTTCTCCAGCTACGGTAGGAGGTTGGAAAAATTTCAATTTTCCAGTTCAGTTCGAAATTTTCATGGCAATCCGATACGGTTACACTAACAAATACACCGTATAGAAATACTATGAGTACGAGCTGTGGAAATACGCGAGACGGAAAAGTAACGCCTTTTGTTTTCCTTTGCATCACCTTTTTGTTCACACCTCCCATCTGGTTTTCTTATTCCCCAAATTATAAGGCTTTTTCCTTATCACTTGCGCCCCTTCTCCTCTGCTCTTTCCTATGTTCTTTTACAATCTTCTCCATTATTAGGGTTTGAAATGTGGGGGAAGAATGGAGTCTTCTGAACCCGAATCAACTGCAGTTTCGAATTCCAACGAGAACCCAGAATTGGGCTTTCACTCAGCCTCATCTTTCCCTAGTTCTAATCATGCTTTGGAAACCTCAGATCTTAATCATCAGGCTGAGGTCGATGCACTTCATGGGGAGTTTCAGAACAAGTTGATTTTGAAGGACAAGGATGAAGAGGGAGAGGCTGTGAACAAAGATTATAAATTTGATGGTAGTGAGGAAGTGTGTGATAAACACGGTGCTGAGGAATCTTATGAGGTAGATGGGTGGGGTGAATATAATGATAATTGGAATGAAAATGAGGACAATAATTGGACTACGAATGTGAGCGGGAATGAGAATGATGAGGAAGGCGGAGATTATGATCTAGCTGTCCATGAAGTGGAGATAAGGGAGGAGAGAAGCGGAGGTAGCGACCACCAGTACCCTTTGAGGCCCGAAGCAGACGATTGTGCATTCTATCTGAAAACTGGAACTTGCAAATTTGGATTCAATTGCAAGTTTAATCACCCTGTTAATAGGAAGAAAAGTGAGGTATTACTGTCTTCCTTCAGTCTGCATAGAAATATATCTTTGTGGGTGTTACATTTTGAAACTATACTAAATAAATCACTTGGGATGACCAAATCTCCCGACATAAAGTTTCTTTTGTGTGTTTCTATAACCATTGCAGTTGGTGGAATTGCTGGATTTTGGGGAAGGCTATTTTGATTTTGCTGAATATAATTTGTTTTAAAGGACTGATAATTATTTTTCGTCATGGTTGATTTTAGTAGCTTCCTGTTATTTTTGAAGAACCAGCTTGGTAATTTTTTTTTTTTTTTTTTGTAAATATCAACCGAAGTTTCTTTCTCCTTTATTGCTTGATTAGTTACTTCTGCAGGTTTCAAACTTTTTCCCTGTTTCATTTGGTTATAGAATGTGGCATTCTCTAATTATTTGGGAGGGAAAAGAAGATACTATCTTTAAAAGGATTGGGTGTTGATGATTGAAATTCAATAATATTCTCTTGGTCATTTAATAACAAGACACCTTGTACTCTGTTCGATGCTAAGAGTTTATTCTATCTTGTGATGTTTTAACTCAATTGAAGGCTGGTAAAGATAAGGCAGGAGAGAGAGAAGAATCAGCAGATAGATTGGCGCAGGCAGAATGCAAGGTTATTGTCAAAACTATTTTGTTAAATAGATTTTATTCATACTACTTTTCGTATTGCATTATCTCATTGTAATATTATTTTGGCTTTCATGTTGATTATGTATAAATATAATAAGATTTTCTCCAGATGTGTAATATGTGTATAACATGTGAGTTTAACTGAAGGAGATTCAGCCAAACATATAATTAGTATTGTTCAATTCCCTGTGATATTAAACATGTCAAATTTGTTTTGTTGTCATATCATCTACCACCCAAGACACTCTGTGTGTGTGTGTGTGTGTGTGTGAGTGAATGAGTGAGAGAGATTCCTGTACCATTAAGGAACCTCTTTTCAGTAGTTGTACATGTTTATTCATTGCAAACCTCATGCTGGCATACTAATGATAATGATGCAAACACCAAAAGGAAAAAAAAAAAAAAAGAATAATAGCACTCATTTCAAATGATAATGGTAAATATTAACAACAATTAACTAAATCAAACCCGGGCAGACAATTTCTATATACCTATGGCTAAATGGATGGATGGATGAAAGGATAATTAAACAAAGTCTTTTGCAAAACTGTACCAGTTGTTCAAAAATTACTAAACTCTTGTACTGGAGTTCCATGAAGTGTGCTTATATCTGTTGTTGATTATTTCTAATTTTTTTTATTGAGACAAATAAGCTAATAACAGTTTTTTCCCTTTGGTGTTATGACAGTATTATCTATCTTCAGGAGGATGTAAGTTTGGAAAAGCTTGTAAATACAACCATTCAAGAGGAAAATGTTCAGTAGTCCCAGCTCTAGAGCTTAATTTTCTTGGTCTGCCTATTCGTCTGGTACATGATAAGTTTATCGTTTAATATATATGACCTTATTTGCCTCGTCTGAGATTTGAATTAGTTTGTTATTTGCAATAGGATGAGAAAGAGTGCCCTTATTACATGCGTACTGGCTCTTGTAAGTTTGGACCAAACTGCAAATTTAATCATCCAGATCCTACAGCTGTTGGAGGCGGTGATCTTCCTGCAAGATATGGTAATGGTGGGTCTATATCATTACAAGGTATCTCACAGCCTGCTGTACCCTCCTGGTCTTCTGCAAGAACATTAAATGAAACTTATATGCCAATGATGTTGTCACCTGCTCAAGGCGTTTCTCCCCAAAGTTCTGAATGGAATTTGTATCAGGTACCCCATTACGAATAAACATCTAGCAAGGGACTTATGATCTGTTATTACTATTATATTAGATGTTTAGTTTACTTATTTTCCACATCCAATGCTATTGTATTATTACTTCAGCTTCCGTAAATAACTTGTAGTCGTATGCCATGTGCCCATGTATTCCCGTTCTATTCCTAAGCAGTATACCATTCTGCCTATTGACCTTTTGTAAGATGTTGTTTACTCCTTTTTGTCCTGTCTGTGTTTTTGTATAAAGGCACCTGTCTACCTGCCTGAGGGGAGCATGCGCCCACCTTCTGCATATGTTATGAACAACCCAGCGATTGAGAAAAATATTTATATGCATCATCAAAAGAAGATGCAGCTTGAAGAGTTTCCTGAAAGGCCTGGGGAGCCTGAATGCAGTTACTTCTTAAAAACTGGGGATTGCAAGTTCAAATCTAATTGTAAATTTCATCATCCAAGGAACCGGCTTACAAAATTACCCTCTACTGCATGCACCCTCAATGATAAGGGTCTTCCTTTGCGACCTGTAAGTTTTTATCCTGCTATTCCTTGTTTATACTCTACAAATGATTTTCAATTCTGTTTTCAAATCCAAGGAATCGACTATGTTGTTTTCAATTTTCTCTTTACAAATTGTTGTAATTGATTTCTTACCAGGAAATTTGAAAATATATTCTGAAATCATTGTAAAATGTAGTTGATTTTTGGGGGGAAAAACAGAGAAAGAAAGAAAGAAAGAAAGAAATTGTTTGCGTTGGTGAATGGTATATTTAAAGAGAAAGAAAGAAAGAAATTGTTTGCGTTGGTGAATGTTATATTTAAAGAGTGGGTTGTTGCTAAAGCATATGTTGTCCTTAGTTTATTGCTAGCTCAAACAAGTTTGAGATAAGAACACAAAGTAGAAACAACGTTTTGTCTTATAAATGCCTTGTAAAAGAGAGATGTACGCATATCTGTAATTTTTATCAAGGAATGCACATCAGTGCAGCAACACTTCTCATAGACCTTAAACAGTATGGCTCATTCTATGCCAACTCTAATTTCCATAATCTCCAGAAGTTATAAGCATGTTTCAGGTAGCATAACTCATTGTTCTGCAGTTCTGGATGCTGTAATATCAAGTTAAAATGATAACATTACCAACATAGTGCTCTGTTCAACAGAGGTGGGGAAGGGGAGGGATTTCAATGGAGGGGATGGTAGGGAGAACTAACTAAAATTTCCCTCCCCTCCCTTCCCCTCCATATATTGTCTTAACCAAACGATGGGAGGGAAAATTCATTAAAAATCCTTGTGTTTCTGATTTTGGGAATACGAAAGGCCTTCAGTTTAATTTTTAATATGGAGCTTGAAGATTCCTTATTCTAGTATTGTATTTTTGGTAAATTGCAGGACCAGAATGTCTGCACGCATTACAGTCGCTATGGAATCTGCAAATTTGGACCAGCTTGTAAGTTTGACCACCCAATAAATCCATCACCCCCTACAGGGCCTCCACTTGACCAGCAATCGCCCTTCTTAAACTCTGATATAGTTGAAGTGGCCGAAAATAAAGTGGCAACTGAGCAAATAATGCAATAGTTTATCAGTTTAAACATTTTAAGTCAGGAGCCTCCTAGCCTTGAGGATACGTTTGATCCAGAATTTGCAATTTTCTTTATAACATAAATCATTTGACTTTTTTTTTTTTGGTGAGTTCTGCTTAATGGCACAAGCGTTTCAGCGAATGGCAATATACATGTTAAACAGGGGTTTTGTTTCAGGCAATATCAACACCTGTAGATTATTCCCTGTTTCTGTGGGTTTTTGTTCATAGGAATCAGTGTTGGATTATGCTCGGGTTGATGCTAATAGGTGTGAATGCTGATTTTCTTGTTTATGCTTTTTAGCTGCCAATTGAGTATCATAATTTTGGGTTCTCAGAAGTCATAACGGTTGTCACTTCAACAGAACTGGATCTGATGTTGGCTGGGAAAACAAATGCGCACAATGATGTTTTGCACGGCTCTTGCAAAATAGATGGAATGAGGAAGTTGTAGTGAATATCGGTTTCTTTTTTAAAAAACAAAAAAATGTGATGTTTTTACAAACAGAAATATTGTATCCTGCGTGATTTTATACACAAAGGATTGGTAGTTCAATTCAGGTTTACATCGTTGCTTTTTAAAAAAATTATTTGAGACCAATTAGAATTGCAGAGCAATAATAATTATATCAATTCACAATTTTTTTTGTCAGTGTTAACAGTCATCTGCACATAATTTGTCGCGACAAGGACGAATTGGCTGGATCTGTATCGTCTTGACCAGTCCCCTACTCTAAACTGACACTTCATACCTTTAGGTATGGTATTAAAAAAAATGACTTTCATTGATTAAATTCGTTAGTTGGCAACAAAAAAAAAAGGGATTAAATTCATCACGGTATATATTGTATGCCAAAAAAGTAGCTTAGGCTAGATCAGTACTCGGTTCATCAAGTAAAACCAGCCCAAATCATGATCTACTACTGGTCCCAGCAACCAAGCGTCTTGAGAGACCTTGCATCCATGACCGACGCTAATGACCACACACCTTGACAGCCCAAGAGTCTGTCTACCTGCTTAAGATCATCTTCAGCATCTTGCGATTGTCGGGTCAAGTGGTTACGATATAAGAATTCAACATTCATGATACCCAGATCTTCGGGAAAACATTGAAACCGTTCAACAATCATACACCCTTGATTCTCGCTATTTATTTGTCCATGTTATAATCATTGGAGACACTTCGAATTCTCTAAAAAAGCTACTCTAAACTCTTATTCTCGTTCTCACTAGTTCTCTGTACCCAACTCGTCCATATTGGCTCGAGCTCTATTACAATTAATAATACCCTCTTTTCTCCTTTGCGTTGAAAACAGATGCGCTCATCTTGATTATATTGTTGATGTCCCGAATCTTTTCTTTTTATTCCCTTCACTAAATTTTGCACAAACATATATATTAGATGGTAATAACAACATTGATTTTTTTTTTTTGGTGCTTTTCCATTGACAAAACATAGTAATATAAATATATTAGCATCAAATTGTATCAAAATATTCTTTGATAAGAACTATTAACCCAGTGACAATTTTTTTTAATCATCTAATGAAAGATACTTAATGATATAATATGATTCCAGAGAGCAAAAGCCATGGATCCCTTCTCATACAATTGATTTGAATGCTAAATCGCCTTGAAAATGAGGAATAGTGCAAAGATAGGTCTCACCAGAATACAAGTTGAGAATCCCGAGCCATTTGCACAATTTGGCTTCATCTCTTTCAAATTTAAAACTGAGGAATAAAACAAAATACTTGTACACATCACTCATTTGGAATTTAGGTTCCATGTTGATCTTAAAGAAAAGAAGAACATGGAATTATAATCGTTAAGCTGCACTACATGAATAATCCAAAACTCATTTTAAAAAGGAAGAATCGTTATAAAGTTTTAAAAAAGAACTGTAAAAATTAAAAAGTTTTTACTATAAATGACAGCATACAATAACAAGTTTTAGTGTAAAAAAATGATAATAGATTTATATATTTTACTTATTACTAAGATTTCTTAATGATTGCATTGTTTTCTTGAAACCTCAAAGTAATTCTCCTTTCTTTTACCAAAAAAAAAGAAGTAATTCTCCTTTCTAACAATGATAACATCAGGTGAGCTCCCACACTCTTGCAGAAACAACAAACATGGAAATTTTCACCTTATTCAAAGACAAAAGCTAAGGTCAAAGAAAAGGAATGGCAAAGCAATGGTCACAAAACACAACATTCACATCTCAATTAGTTAAGGTAATGCCCACCGGCCACCACTTCATTTCCTCTCCGCGTATTAAATATACACTAGTTCACAAACGTCAAGAAGGTGGAAATAACCCATCATCAACAGAACAAAATAATAAGCTAACAGAAGTTTATCCAATTGGTAAAAAGTTTATTAATAATTCATAAGTTTGTAGGTTCAAATCACACTGCTGATATAAAGACCTTATAGGTTAGCGATTTGTAAGTATTTCCGTAAGCGTTCTTTAAATCTAGAAGCATGACTTGACTCTAGTAATCGTTTAGGATCCAATTTATCTAATATTTTGCGTAACTATAAAAACAGAATAATATGATAAATATATATTATCATGCCCTGCTTCATAACGCAGTAACTAGTTGGATTTGTCTTCTGTACATGATTTTAGTCGTCACGTCAGGGGTATATTTTATAACCGCATATCACTTTTTATGCAACTCTAGACTACACCACAACAAAAAGCCCCTTTCTCTGCATTCACAATTAAGATATTAAGTAAAGCTCAAACACATCTTAGAATGTATTCCCTCCAATCATAAATATAAGAATTAGCTAAGGAAAAAGTTTAATTCTAAATATAAGATTTCAGTCTATTTTATCTCATAAATTTATGATTTTACTCAATATTCTTATTGGCTGCATATGTTAAAGTGAATTTCTATCAAAGGGTAGTTTTAATACACATAATGAAATATGTTATTTTAGGTAAATCAACACATATTTATCAAAAATAACTAATTTAATTAATTTTTTTATTATCCATAAAGTAATTATTTAGCTCGTAAGAGAAATTTTAAATTCAACTGTGTGGTAACTTATAATTCGTCAGACACCTAAACACTGCATGGAAAACTTGAATCAACGCGTGTTTAAATTTGCCTTTCTAGGAATTTGAAACTTGTCATCCTTATCATCGTTATCAGATATGTTCGTGGGGTCATAAAGGTCACTGCAGCATCGTTGGTCGTCTTCTCATTTCTGGCTTTGGTAAATATGACAGTGAATCCTTCTGATGTGGCTGCCAGGGTTGTTCACGTCCCATTCACCAAATTTTGGCAGTGGGCAGCCTTTATCCTCCTAACCATGAAAGTAAAAGTTCAGCACTTGGGACAAGACATAGTGCAAAACTCGTCCCAACTTTATATCTAACATGTAAATTGATTATTATGAAATTGTAGTTAAAATGTATGAAACATGCCCAACTTCAAATCATGTACAAGAATTTAAACTTTGACAATAAACCTCTTCGAGTCTCCAAAGATGGACTCACCTATTATTAATTAATGTTATTTCACTAACTAAAGTGAGATACATCAAACCATTAAAAAAGGCTGGAACAGTATTTGCAACAAGTGCAAAGGATTTATCTTCATAAAGAATCGAATTTACCGTCTTTATGTAAGTTGAGATATCATCTTTTATTATTGAATTGATAAACTTAGTAACGAGAGAGGTCATTTACACGAATTTGAAAAATTTATGGAAGTTCCTTTTGAAATTTTGATGCATAAGAAATATTATACATTTTAACCTAACCATTTTAAGGTAAAGGCAAAGGAACCACTCACTTCCACATTCTGTAATTAAAAAACACAGCAGAAGCCTGTGAGGGTCGGGTCCGACTGGTTGACAAGGGGAAGGCAAGGTGCCACGTACCGGCCAGGTCTTGGGCTTGATTCCTTGCGAGGCACCACGAGATTAGTCTGGCCTTGGTTGGGATACTCTGAGTTAACGATAACATCCTACTCAAAAAAAAAAACACAGCAGAACAAAATAGTTCTAACATAACAAATCTTTCAGTTTGTCTAATCCATGTGAATCAGATGCTACCCAATATCAATAAAGAAAATACAAGAATTGACGCAGAATTAGTATTGTGAACATCACATCAAACTTGAACTGGCCAGTTAATTCACATGGATATATGAGGGAAAGCTTTGCAGTTAGCTATATATTTCTAATATCAAATATCATCGATCAAAATTATATTAATTATTTAAGTTTCACAGGGAAACATCAAACATGTATCATATATTTCGGCATTATACAACTGAATTCTTATTGAAAATAAATATACCAATCATAATTATATCAGAAAAAACCCTAACATCTAAAGTCTTCTTTCACGAATTCAATAAATAAGCAAAAACCAAGAACTATCATCTACGAAAAGGACCTGAATAAAACCCTTATCTACTGAAAAGAAAAAAAAAAAAAGGCCTCTAGCATTTTGGATTCTCAGAATTCCTGAAAAAACTAAACTGCAATTTCTAAGAATTCAGGGGGGAAAAAATGGCTGAATGGACGCCCTTCTTTACGTTTCAGGGAGCTGAATGGATTAAGTGGAATATGAAACACGAAGCAGGGAGAGATCATACACGGAAGATCTCATGGCCTACTCTATACTTGTCGGGATATCTGAACTGATCAATGTACCAACTTGTTTAATCCTTCAAAGGCTATTCCCAACCTCAATGCCAACACCAGTTTATTTCGGGCAGGATTGGATTGCAAATAAATTATTCTGTACAAGGGACCTCTGGGGTAGGCAAAACAATATGATCATGCAAGGAGAGTATATAAATCTTGAAGTTGGTGGGTCGGTTCTCTTGGATGACATACGATGGAATACTGAAGAATCGATATAAGTATTGAATTATGTGGTTTCACCTGCAAGCTTACTACTGTCCACCAATCATTGCAAAAACGATAGCAATTTTGCATGGTCTCAATTTATGCTGGACAAGGGGGATAGGAAGGTTATCGTTTACACCGAGTACTTAGAAGCTATAAACTTGTTAACTCATGGTAGTGATACAAACCCCGTCCGCTGACATTATTGGGAACACCAGGTTGATTATTAAAAGGGATTGACAAATCTATTTTAGGCATTCATGTAAGAAACAACTCCTATTATTGATTATTTAGTTAAATTATCTCATTGTATTAGTAGTAATTTTGTAACCTTTGATCAACCTTCACCCCACTACTAGGGTGTGGAAGTGATTGGAGTTTAATTGACTCTTAATGTAAAGCTTAACTGATTTAAGTGAACGAATGAATTCAGTTTTTATTCGAAAAGAGAAAAAGAATGACTCAACCATGAAAATTACTCCTATATAGAAACACACCCACACACAAACTACTTTAACTTGTGCAATGTTTGTCAACAGAGATTTTAAAGACAATTAACTTATAATCTAAAATTAATGTATTTGAACACATCTTGAAACATTTAAATTGTAAATTAGAATAAAAACAAATAATCATGTTTATTCCTTTGATGGGTTGAATCAAGCAGAAATCTTAACACAAGGAAATCTTACTATATAATTCTCTCTTGTAAACCGATTATCTAGTACTCTCTAAAAGATGGGTTGGATTAGATTTTTTTTTCATATGACCATTGGGCTTGAGTTAGATTCAAAATATTCAAACCTAATTTCAAGTAACTTTTCCAAAGCATTCTACATTCACATAAACTATAGATTTTTTATTTTGTTTAAGCGGCCAAAATTAGCTTCATGTTTGAAATTCAAGTGTACGCGTGCATATAAATGTTAAAAACTTTCAAGATACATTAACTAAAGTCCTTCCGGGTCTTCATTACAAGCTTGTTAAAAGATCGCCATTTTCCATCAGTGCCTTCTACATGCAGAGATGATGTTTTGAAGAATAATAAATCAGTTGCCTTTCCCATTCAACTTTGTAGCTTTTCCCCAGAGGATTGCAATATTAGGTTGACCCTTAATAAGATAGCTCTGTTGTACAAGATGGGTGCGGGTGAAAAAATTACCAATCCTTCAATTTAACAAACTCAAGTCTATGATCATTCTCATCCTCTTCTCAACTGTAACAATTTTACACAAAATGACTGTGATCTAGATAAGCTACACTACAATGGAAAACCCAGCAAAACTAACACAAATGAAAGACCTAATACTAACTCCTACAATGAATATACAATCATATCTGCAATCACATATTTAGTGTGCTACAACACAAAATGCACTCCAATTAGATACCCTGCTGGCCTTGACAATTTCTGAGGGCGCACAAGTTACGTCTCAACATTAGCTTTGTTTCCAGCAAGGATGAGGGAAATTTCCAAACCACGGCTAAATGCTTGATTAAAGAGGAGGCGAGATTGAAAGGTGGAAATAAATGGGAACCATGACAAAAACGCTATTGGTGCAAATATAATCACGCCCATCCCAGCATCATACAATCTAGCAAATTCACGCACTGATTCCCACAAACCAAGACTCCAAACTATCTTCTTCCATGTAATTGCCAACTGCAAGAAAAGAAAATAACTACGTAAATCTTAATATCTATATATATATATATAGATATAACAACAATGACATAGGACACACCCAGGTAAAAGCAGTGGTAATGAACAGCCAAGAGACTTCAACTAATGTGATGTCAATAGTGCAGTAGGCATAGAAAGATTCAAAATGCACCCAGCAACAAGATTTATATATATAATTCGAGTTATATGTACAAAATAAAAACTGTTCATTGATCTGGTATGTGTAAGCAAGGATCGACTTTTTGTCATGCGTGCATTGTTTTAAAACTCAACTACAAAGACTTTCTGACTCTTTATGAACTATAATCGCAGTCACTTCCCCTCAAGGCACCACGACTTAATACAGATACTAAATTACTCGTCCTTTTGTCAGCAGTTGCATGGCATTAGTCAAATGTAGGTTCAACTAACAGAGAGATTAAGTGGGACCTGGTCCATATCAAATGCATTCTATATCAACAATGAAGCCATTGTTGAACTTACAGATAGTATTGCCCATCCAGTAGGGATAAATGCAAGGATGCTAGCAAATAGGTCAGCTATTGAGAGATTGGTAAAGGCAACAACAAGGCACACGGCTGCAACAAGTCCTAATGCAGCAATTCCCTGCGTAAATCGCATCACTAGCTGGAAGTCCGCGGATTTCTTTGGGCTGTAGGTAAAGATCTGCAAGGCAAAAAAATATTAGAATAACAAGAAAATGGGACAATTAGATTTTCGGGAAAACAAAGCGAGAAAGGTGTGATCCAGTGATAACACGTGTAAAAAAGATATTGAACTACTTGACAAAGAGAAGAAAAGGAATAGATTGGGAAATTAGCTCGAACCTTAAATATCAAGACTATGCAAACCAAGACGACCCAGGAGAATCCATAAACCTATGAAACAATCAATCATCAGAATCCATATATAATAAATTTTTCGATTAGCATTATCTAAAATATTAAATAAGCCTTCTTTGATTATTACAATATAATTAGTAGTTAAAGAAGTTCAAATTACACTTCACATTAAACTCCTAGAACTGACATGAAGAGGTAATTAAAATCTAATGCATGGAGGAAGAGAATAAAGTTTACCGCAAGTGATCTATCATTTCCTGTAAGGTGTAGCTTATACACTATACCATACTGAAATATGAAAAACCTTAAACTCAAAATGGTCTCCAGTATACGGCCCCTCAAAGTATGGATATGCATCTGCAGAAACGGTGGCCATCAATAGACATAAAAAGAAAAATGACGACAAAAAGCCATTCTAACATGGCATACATGCCAATAAAGAGAATTATATAACAATCAATTTAATCAAATTTTATTAGAAAAAAGAAACATATAAGTTATGATGAATCACATCAAGGAAAACTGAGATAAGAAAAAATGAGAATGCTTTTATCTTCACAATAGATTAATATATAATCACTTAAAAGAGTGTTATACCAATTAAATATCTTAAGAGAAGATAGAATCAGTTGGAAAAGTTGTTGGTTAGACTGGATAAAAAAAGAGTGGCAAGTTGGATTGAATAGAAAAATTCAAATACATCATTGATTCGACCATGTCAAAATATATGATTCATTTACAAGTTTACTAGATTGAAAATTACTGACATTCAAAAAATTTAACGTAGCCAATGCCACATTTAATAAAGATTTATGATACATTCATTTGATGTTAACAATGTGTTCAAACCTGCCAGAGCAAATGACTAAGGCATGATATTTGTAATTCAACATGGGGATACCTCTACAAGCATGGTTGTAGAATAATACCATACTTGTCCATGTTATCCCCATTGTATGGTATCATTTTTGTATCAGTCTCTCTCTGGCCACACAATGGCATTGGAGACATGATCATAACATTGCATGCTTGAGTTCAATCAATGTCTAGAACAAAATAAAATCAAGGTGGGTAAATCAAAGCAATCGATCTCATGCACTGAAGATTTCAAAGCTGATATGGCCGTGAAAAGAGCCTAGCTAATGCCAAGCAACCAGTGAGAGGAGTTAGGAGTAATGTCAGATTTGAATGCAAATAATGGTTAATTGCCGGTAGTTAGGGCTGTCAATGGAAACCATGCCAACCAGTATTTGTTTCCTATGAAGCATTGTGACATGGAAGGCAGAAAGGAAGAGAAGGTGAAGAAGTAATAGGTGATGATCTTGATGAGTATTGGGAGTACATTGGTACTTTGAAGAATCGTACCCAACATGATAAAGATAAAGCAGATTAAGATTGACTGAAATTCTGTTACACAGAAGGTTGATTCAGGATTAACAGAAGTCTCTTATATCCCTAGCCCTTGCAAATGGGTGACTTGTTAACAGAGGCAGTGACAAGAACTAAATCTGAAGGATTAAGCTCCAAAATAGCCTTGGAGAACATTCACCAGCCAGCAAGAGTGGTAATGTTGCTGGTATTTAGGATACGTAGTACACTAATAATGCCATAAAGCCGGCCAACAACATCTATCTTTAGAAGCTTCCTTTCTCACATTTTTAATGCTTCCTTTTGCATTTAGTTGGGATGCACGCATAAGCGAGTTTTGACACTGAAGCCATGTTGTATGGATATTTATAATGTGTACCATACAGGTGCATACACATTTGTCTGGTGCATTTTGAAACAATCTGGACCATTTTCGAATACATTATCATTTCTCCCCTTCTGTTCCGTTTCAAATAATATCATAGCTCTGACTAGTTTTCATTCTCCTGTCGTTTGGCATCATATAAATGGCCCATAATAAAACAATAATCAAGTGGCAAAATAAATGAGAACCTGTTCTTCATCCCACCAAGACTCCCAACTATTTTCTCCCTTAACACCTACTCCTCCTCTGTAAAGAAGCCAACTTGTCCAATCATCAAAATCTTCCACAGTCCTGTTGAATGCATAATTTTTGTGAGACGTCAAAACTTTCTTTGCCGGATAAAAAGGCTTTGTTGATGACACAAACAGCAATCAATCAAGATGGAAAGTAAATTACATATATACCAATGGAAATAATTTATTTTAAAGGTAACTTACTTTTGCCACTCAAAACCAGAGGGGTTGAAAATGTATGGAGCAAAAAGCCAGGAGATGACAAGGAACCAACTGCTAACGGTTAGAAGAACAAATGTAACAGCACCTCCCCTTGTATACCCATATGCAATGTAGACTATAAGAAGCAACGCCACTTCAAGCCTGTTGCATGTCATATATAACTTCATTTTAGATCCCCAATTCCTTCAACCACAAACAAGAGAAAAAGAAAAACTACAAACAAGAAATGAATACTACTCACGCTTTGACAAAGTGGCTCCGAGAATATAGCCTATAATTTTCAGCGAACTTAATGTGACGGACAACAAACCCTCTACCAGTTGCCCGGTACTTTGGTTAAAAAGGAAAAGAAAAGAATAATTACTGAGAGTTTCAAAAAAATAAATAGCCATACACAGTTTCAATTTTCAGAAGAAATGACCGTAAAACATACTTTTGCACCCCCATGGAGTATGGTACGCCCAAAATAGTGAGTTCTAGTTCCCAATGAGAATGTGAAGAAGACTGAACACAACTGAAGTTGCATGGTAATGAAACTGAAAACAGCCTGGAAATAGTTTCAAGACAAGGATAATTATTGAATAAGAAAATAATCAAAATTGTGGAGGAAATTAATTTGAAGGTGAGCTAACCTTCAGCAATCCTAATTCGAGTATAAAACCCATTATCATAGGGATTGCAGTGAAAACTCCAATCTGGACCAAAAACTGAGCATTCAAAGCTGCATCGAGTGCTGTATTACCCAGCATTCTTGCCTTCCTCGATATTTGTTCATCAAGACCAGAGAAGGCCTGAAAGAAATAGAGAAATATTGCATGTTAGTATATTCGGGGACAATATCATGCTCCTGTAAATCCTCAGGGTAGAGGTACAACTAGAGACAATTCATATACTGATTCCCACATAATCAATTGCCTTCATACAAAGACCATGAGGTTTCTCCCCAGAGTTTTATGTATTTATGCAGATTACAGGTCAGCAAGCATGCTAGTAGTTGGGGTTGGGAAATTTTTTTAAATTTCACAAAATCAAGGGTTGAGAATCATAGGAAGCAGCTGGTACCATGAACCTCTACACCCTCCAACTTCATTTCCTCTCGCTAGAGGTTCAGAATGCATGACCAATGACATCTAAAAAGGAATCAATTTTTACATAACATAAACAAGTAAAATTACCCAAAAATAATATTCATTCACTTCTCAAAATTTTTTAATACTACATCAAGTGTAATGATTAACAATTCAGTGTCAAGAAAATCCAGATTAGAGTATTTTCTGTTTAACGATGCTCAATGAGGATAAAAAAGTAACTAATGCTGGAAAAGGCTGTCACATGCCAATGCTCAATTCCATGAGTACAGGGGAGAAAATCAAATCGGATATTGTGCCACACTTAACACAAAAGAAATTGAAAAATATCTAGGACTTAAAGAATAATAACAAACTAATTAGACAGAAAATTAGAAAACTAATGAGCCTAAGACAGGAAGCCCATATACTCACCAATAAGTATAATAATAAGCAATTTGTACTATACAAAATATGTGTTATAAGAGAAACTTTTTCGCGACTGTACCATACTAATGGTTCTAAAATGGTGACAAATAAAAAGGAAATCAGCCCCACATGCTAAAAGAACTTTTGACAGTATATATCAAAATATTTGACAAGAATATCTATAGAATCATGAGACTGTCATCTCATTCAAGTCAAGGAATTCTTTTGGCCAAGAAATTCATTTAAGCGAAGTATCAATCATAAACAGCATGAAAACAATCATCCTCAATACATAATGAACAAAAAAATGGCAACATATTCCCTCAGACAAGACTGGAGTAAGATGAAAGGATAGTAATAAACTTTTATCAGCTTACCAGGTATACTCTTCCATACAAGAATACGTACACTGTGAGGACTGTCATCTGCATCGCAGATTTTTTAAGGAGAAATTGAGATTACTGCTAATCAAGAACAAGTTTCTCACGAAAAATAAAACAAAAGGTCTAAGTGTATACCATGGTGCAAACATAATAACCAACGGTTGTGTAGAAGAAGGAAAGCATTCTGAAGAAATCAAACAGTTGTCCAAGTCTGTAAACATCCCTACTAAGCACTTGCTCTCCGTTACCACCTGCCACCTTACCTTCAAAGAGAGCAATCTGGTTTAATCCAACATCCCTTCCTTTTCCAACCTACAGAAGGAGGCAGTAAACAGTATATGAGAGAAGATTATGCAGACCCGCAACCAGAAACTATTCATTGTTCCCAGTTATATTCAACCTGAATGTACTCATGGTGCGTTACATTCCCCTGCCTCAATGTGGAGTTGAAACCTGCAATATGAAAATTATTGAAGTTCAATATGCCAGATTACTGAAATATGTTCCTAAGCATCATAGCTAACAACCAAAGGTTATAGGACATGCCAGCAACACTTTCAGGTTGGATGATAAATGCATGTAAAGTATAAGTCATGCATCTGTTAGATGGCTAAGCTGCATGAGCAAGTGATGAGAGGGTTATCAGCGTCTCATGGTCATTCAAACATGTAATAAATGATAAGACACTGAACCTAAGTATTGACATGAGAATGGATACAGAATCTATGTAAACACGTGGACTGCTATGACCCAAGAAATATAGACAGATTTACACACAAAGTTATAATTAAAGCTAAGACTTCATTACATTAAAAGATAAAAGACCACACTTTTACACTGATACAGGGGAGGAACAATTACAGGCTCAAGATAATGAACAATACTAAAAAAACACACACAAGACACACACTCTCAGTAAGACACAACTCTAACATAACAGATTGTCAATCTTTCAAGAGGAATGGCACTCTCCACCCAATAAGGCCAAGCCACATTTTTGTCTAAAATCTTCCCTGCCTCTTGCTAGACTGAAATGAAGACTTATACAACCCAAAAAGTACCTCTCACAGTCCCCAACCTATAAACTTTGACAACAGCCATACCACAGCCACCCTATTTCCTAGTTCTTTCTTCCAAATGGTAAGTCAAAGTGCTGACAACAAAAGAAGTATCTTTCCCTTTTCATATATTTCCCTAAGCTTCCAAAAGTAGTCCTAAAATGGAACGATACCTAAATTGTGTTTACCCTGTGCAGAGTTACAAATTGAAGGCTTACTGTCCCTTAAAGCACGATACAGAGGTGTGGCACGGACATGGATCAATATCTCTCTATTTTATTTTCCTTGGTGTGAAGTTCTATATCCCTTAGACTACTATATGATAAGGATCCGGTGTCTAAATACTCCCCACAAACCCCCCCCCCACCCCCAAAAAAAAAAAGCAGAGACAGAGACACGAGGAAAACCCTCCTCCATTAAAACCATAACATGTCAAAATGAACATAGCTCCTCAATCAAAGTGCTTGCTGTTCATGGCATTGTTGCACTATATAACATTTTATAATCAGTCACACCATTTAAAATGAGTGATGCCTATCACACAGTATACTTTAATTAACGTGCGTGCCTTTAGATACTAAAGAAGGATTACCGCTCCAAGGGATAAGGTTATATAAGAACTTGTATCTTGCTATTCTCTGCTTGTAATTAGGAAAGAATAAAAATCATAAGAAATTAAGCATTGCTTTTCTCTATATATTTTTTCTAATATGGAAGAATGAAAATGAAGAAGTTATGCTCTGGACGAGTAATGACAGGTGTCCTACAAATGCATTACCAAATCTATGGATATGACAGATTTACTGTGCATAAAATAAATATAAATTTATGGCATAAGCTGCAACATGAGAAGATTAACAAGTCACAATACCAAGATCAAGATCTACAGACAAATGACAAATTTCACTCTTCACTCACCAGAATATATATCTTCACTAATGTTAATTACACGTGATGCCTTACTAATGCCTCCTCTAGTAATGTGGAAAATGCGGTCAAAAACATCAGGATGTCCATAGTGCATTCGAACTCTGCAAGATTTGTATTCAAACAAAAAGTCATTGACATGATCAATTTTGCTGAGGCCCACCTTCAAATATGAACTTAAAATGATACAGAATGAATATTATGATAGGTGCCAACCCACTGCTGACTTGGGGGAAAAAACTGAGAGATGCGAGAAAGGCAAAATGGCAGAAAATGGGAACCATAGTCCAGCAGATAATAAAGAAGTTTATCTATAAAAATAAACGAACAAATAAATAAAAAGAGAGAAGCTGCAGAAGAAGTGAGTAATAATGAAGGGTAGGAGGAAGCGGTTAAAAAGTTGTGAGTGGGTATGTAAAGAAACTAGCTTAGAGGATGAAGGAGGAGGAGAACTTTGGTTGGGTTCTATGTGGAGAAAGTCACACTCCACAATGTTGGCAGAGGCTCTGATTTGTAGTGTTCTAGGATGTGTTCGCATAGAATGTATCTAAGTCCTTTTGTTCATCTTATCAGCTAGAAACCATAACCATTGTTCTCACTCAATCAATGTCACTTGCAACATTTGTGTTGTAGCAGAGGAATCTCAATAGCCATTGCAACATCTGGTGTTTTTGTTACTGTATATCTGTATTCTGGGTGTAACAGGAATGTTGGGAGGATCTGGCAATCTGATATAGTGTAAAATTTGTTCACTAGAATAGTAAAAGCTCAGATTACCCAATTGGTTTATTTCTATTCATATTGTTCAAACTTTTAGTTGAGTTTGAGTTAACTTTTTGTTGCCATCTATATAAACCGAACTATTGAAGAATACAAAGAAAGAGAGAATAATTCTTCCATAGGGAAAAATAGATATAATGGAATGTATCGTAGCCAAGAAAATCGGGAGGCTGAAAATCAGGGAATATACTATTTACATTTAATTCCTATAATCTCAGGATTTCTACAACTATTAAGAATTAACCATCATTGCAAGCAAAATAAATTTTAACTTTGAAAGACTAACTAAACATATTACAGAACTTTAGCATCCCAACAGCATCAAAAGTGACTTAAGAAAATAGAGACCAACAAAGGGAGATTTTGATAGTAATGCCATAAAAAGTAGAATATGCAAGCTAACCTCATACCAAATTTCAATGGTCTAAATGGAAAACATTCCACATCATGTCAAAGATGAATTACGAGATGGAAGAATAAACTTCTTGGAAAGGGATAATTGAAAGATGCTGTTAAAATGTACGCATAAATGAGTTTCACAAGTTCCATCTATAGAATCTCTACGTCAAACACAACTCACTTGAGAGGATTAGCTAAAACACGCTGTCCCAAAGTTACAAAGCTAGTTTCTTGATTTGACATGAACCAGGCCAAGGATGAGACACTGCAGAGGTATCAGACACGCATTAAATAAGCAGGACAACAAAAGCAAAATGGCATCATTTTCATTTTCATTTTCAGATTTTAGTAGGCAAATGCCAAACCTTCCAGTAAAAACATGCTCTCTCACTCCAAGAATAGTTGGGGGCCGTAAACCATGATTGCAACGGAATTCATCAAGAAGATTTCGCATTTTCATTGTCTCTTCTAGATAATTATCCTGTGCAACAAAAGAGGTCGAATCAAACTATTTTCAATTTTTTTTTTCTGCAGTCATTAAGTAATGCATGCACCCACATGCACAAACACTGATAACAAGTATAAAGAATGACAGAGTAAAGGAGAATTCAGGACTCCCCTGATAGGGTTCTAGCAATTATACTTGAGTCACATCAGGATTTCTCATTGAAAATTGCCAAGAAATATGTTAGTAGTCATTTGAGGACATCCTTCAGATTGCCACGAGGAAACTATTGGTAAGATCTTATGTCACTGATTCTAGAAGATTCAAGCTATTAGGATTCGATGTTTTATTATTTATCTTATTATCAAATTCTGTCCAGCTTGTCAGAAGCAGTATTTTCTAATTTATTGTTCCACATGCTCTCTCTGAAATCCCTCTCTCTTACGGCTCCTAATGCAATATTGAGTAGCAGGACTGTTGCTGCCAATCATATTGGAACTATGCACTAAATAATAATGAATCCAAGCAACCGAATAAGAAATTAACAGAAAATAAATCTAGGTTAGAAATCTAAGCACACCCTGATATCATATCAACATTCAGAATGCCCCCTCTTTTATGCGAATTCAAAATCAAGCAAACAAGTTACAAAAAATGAAACAAGTGCCCACTCTCAAACAAAAAACACTGAAAACAGAAAAGAAAATGAAGACATTTCTCCTCCCCAAAACTGGCGTTTCAGAAACCAGACACTATCCATCACAAAACCACAATCTGCCCACTCCCAAACAAATCTCTGAACCCTCTTAATAAACCTCTCCAATCACAGCCCAAGTGAAACTCACGACACTCAACTCTCCTTCTCTTCCCTCCGGCCAGCCTTTGTACTTTCTTGTTTTTTGTTCTCCTGCCACTGCCCTTTAACAACCTAGGCCCAAAAGCTACTGGTCCATTGTGTACCTATTCTTTGAATAAATATATTATAGAGAAGCATCTTCTGGTTTAGCTCATGGCATTAGAGTAATGTCAAGCTTATATCCCAGACAAATGATCTAATTCAGGATGGTAATGGCAAATAATAGCTCAGGAAGTACTGCCCGAGTCAATCACCATGGCCCAACAAAGCTTGTCTGACATACCACCTATCTCTACTAGCGCAACTCCTATTGTTACTTAAAAAGCCAAAATCCCTCTACATATATTGGCAATTGTTTGAATGGAAGTCATCATCTCCAATGGTATCAGAGTGTGCTAATGCTGATAAGAGGAAGAGGCAAAGTTAGAAAGATCTAAAGGACAATAATCACAATATCACATAGCCAAGCACGGGAGACTCAAGGTGCAAGACTTGAGTAGCCAAAAACAATAAGGCGATGCCATAAGCTTTGGCAGCAGCTGTACATATGAGACCCACATCAATGGGCACTTATCAAAGATATAACCTGTTATAGACATGAGTACCTCTTAGAGTTGAGTCCCATATTTTAAGACGTAAGAGGAAATATCATGTGAACTCAGGCATTACTCTCTTCAGAAGAGGGTATAAAACTTGGTTAATAGATGAGAGGCCAGCCAAAAATAATTGATATTTGTCCTCAAAGGATCTCAAGGGATCCTAGCAAGGAAGATATGTAGTTACCAGTATGAAATTAAGGAACAGTCATGTAATCCTAACATTTGCTGTGAGTGGTTGGGCAGGAGTTATTGTGCGAGATTGTTGCTGCTACT
Organism: Vachellia collinsii; assembly: GCA_006871305.1. Classification (NCBI taxonomy): domain Eukaryota; kingdom Viridiplantae; phylum Streptophyta; class Magnoliopsida; order Fabales; family Fabaceae; genus Vachellia; species Vachellia collinsii. The sequence goes on along the minus strand of QFDD01000206.1, from coordinate 23,066 downwards.
CAACACGCATAAATAGATAAAACAGACCCCCAATATATCATTTGAACCGAATACAACTCATTCATTCAATACACATATGTAAATCTGTTCGACACAGTTTAAATTCTAAGCATTCCAGACAACTAAACCAGATTCTTGAATTTGTCAAAATTACAGTGAAGGCTCCAGTCACATCCTTACATGTAAAATGTGTTATTGCATTAATTTTGGTGATCTATGTGGATTCTGGATATCATATTATTCTCTCAGCGATACTTGTTCAGCTCCTTAATTACCTCACTTTTATTTGCATGTTATCTCAATGTAAACCGTTTTATTTCATTGATTGAGCAGCAGACTTCTTGCCATTTCTCCCTTCTCACTTCTTCCATAAGTGAATAAGAAAAATCAGAGCAAGTTACTACAAAAATTTATATCATATTAGATCCCCACAAAAGAAGTTTGAAATCATAAATGCTCTACATAATAGATATATAAAGTTTAAAATTTCAAAGCGAGAACGAAACTTCAAGTAAATGACAGAAAGAAAACTTTTCCTTTCTTCTTTCCTTTTGTCCATCGATTCTTCTTTAATATTAATTCCTGCTACTCTTCAATCTATTATTGTACAAGACTCGAACAAATAGAGGTCATTTTGATCAATTACCAGCTCACAGTGAAGAGTCATAGGTAACAAGAAGACATTTGTACCTGGTTCATGTCGATTGTTTGGACAGCATCACCACGAGTGAAAATAATAGCATGGTTTTGGTTTTCAGGCTTCCCTTCACCAAGCTTCGGATCCCCAGGAAGTTTAATAGAATATATTTCCTATGAACAAGAAGAATCGCTTAAAAGCACCATTAATAACAACTCAATTCAAGGAACAGAAAGACCAGCTATCACAACAAACTCAAAGGTCGAGCAATTTAATAAGCCATAAACAGTCAAAAGACTAAACAGGACTGGAACATCAAAAAACTGCAAAATGCACTACTCCAGAAAAGCAACCATATTCACAATGACCTCGAGGATTGACTGACAAAGTATTCTCACTTTTTCTTGGTTTTTTTCCAATAGGAACAATGACAAGAGAAAACAATAATACTGAGAGCTTTTGATTCTCAATATAATGCTCTGATTTCATTCACTACACCAGATTACATATATAGGGAAAATAGGGAATAGAAGTAATTAATTATAATCTAATCACATGACCTATTTCTCTCATAGAATCATGATACGATAATAATAAGATCAGATTATTAATAACAGAGATACTAGGTTGGGCCTTACATATAACGGCAGGCCCACTTTCCTACAAATACCAAGGAGGACAAGGAATAAAAAAACAAGCAATTCATGGCTTAAAAGTGCTTGCCAATCCCTTTGTAAATCCACATGGGAAGTACCCTCTAAGATTGTTTGATAAAAAATATATATTATGAAAATATAAAAGATATCCTCATCCAAAAATCAAATAAAAATATGTCAACGAAAGAATTAACGAAAGATGAAAAAATTAGGTATTACCAATAATTTATGTTTAAAGAAATTTAATGCACACTATCTAATTTAAAAACCTTAGAAAGTCAGTTATCTATCAATCAACGGAAAATTTATCATTACTCATTATATAAAACCAATAAAATTAATCAGAAATGTGAATCTGTAAGATGAACAACCAAAAATACCAAGCACCATTGGCATCACCTCAGTATCGATTCTCTTATCCTATTAATGGAAACACAAAAAAAAAACCAAGCCGACCAAAACCATGTGTATATATTAGGTAAAAAGTGAGAAGGCATACAATGCATGTCCAAAACAGGGCATGTTATCATTATAATTGCTAAAATTGGTCCATCCTGAAATGATTGTATTTCACCTCCCATTCCCAAGGGAAAAATCGAAAGTTTTAAGTTTTAAAATGATTACGAAGACCTCCACACAATTCCATGCATAACAACACAATCTCACATTTTGAGCACTTGCATATAGGTTATCATCGATATCAATCACAAATTAAGTACATAGTGCAAGGAAACGCTTCTTCACCTGATCTTTTCCATTTATATCAGCTTTAACAAGCTTTGAATAAAATTCCCTTGAAATCTTTCCATCAATTGCACCACTCTCCTCAACATGAATGAAAGCAACACGGAGAGCCTCATTCCTGATAACAAGAGAAGTATAATTTGAATAGGCTGATAAAACGGACAATCAGGATGAAACAAGCCCACATCACATTTTATTTTAATATCCAATAAAACTTGTATCAGCACTTTGTATCTTATAGGGTATCAAATTCAGTGTCAACCACTCCAGTTAGAACTGTCTTATCTTGTGAATCTTGTAATTGATTGAGAGCCTTTGATTCTGGAGAATCTGAAGATCTGGTGTAATCTCTAAATTAATTACAGATATGACCAAATCATCAAGTTGTCCCAATTATTTGCAACCTCTTTTTCATTTGTTCCCAATATTCTCTAGCTGTAGGACACTTGTTACAAGCTACGTGGTTCAAATGGAAAAAGGCTACTGGAGTTGTTCGTAATTGGAAAAGCTTAAAGGGAAGTTTTATCCAATTGCTATAAGACCAGTAATGATATATGGTAATGCATATTGAGCTTTAAAGGGAAAACAAGATTAGAAAGTTGAGGTAGCAGAAATGAGAACATTAAGATGGATGTGTGATCATGTAAGAAAAGATTCGTAATGTACATTTACGAGATAGAGTTGGCATGGCATCTATTATAGAATACCAATGGAGGAGCTAGTAAAGAGGGCTAGTTAACTACTATGGGGTCTTCTGAGGTAAAGGAAGAGTGAAGAGATCATCCAATGAAATTGTTGAATGAGACCTTTTAATTAATAACCTATCCAAAGATGTGGTTATTGGTAGAGCATAATGGGACTATATTATTCATATAGCCAACCCCACCTAACAGGGTAAAACTTCTTGTTGTCGTTGTTGTTGTTTGTCCTTCAGATTTCATGATGTAAATGTCACTAATCGTTGCTCCCTAACCATTTATACTTCCCTTACATTCCTTCTACTATCAGATTTTTCCATTATATTTTCAAGAACATGTACATCATGAAATTCAAACAAACAAAATAATCACTTGGAAAGATGCACACAAAGGAGAGTAAATTAAGAAAAGGAGACATATCATTGGATGTTCAGAGAGCTAAAAGCAACCCAAGACATATCTAATGAGGTGTTTATGGAGGTAATTATATAAGGAGAATCACAATTAAATCATAACCATGAGACATTATATTTGATGAGTCCCTAGGACTTATCAATGCCTCCCAGGGACTTGTCAATGATAGGTGGAAGATGCAAATTGACATATCTTTGGGACTCGCCAGATATTATGTTTCTTGGTTGGCACCTAATTGTGATTTTCCCTTATATAACTAAGAACATGGTATGATAATAAGAATGTGCACATTCCACAACAAAATTAAAATGCAGGTTCAGTTGTCATTATTATGTACTTCATTCATTATTCACTCATGGATAGAATTCATAATAATCAAATTCATGTACAAGTTGTAGTGGCAGTTATTGAAGACAAAATGATGGAAAATCGTTTGAGATAATCCTTCAGATAAGGCCATTGAAGGCATCGGTAAGAAGGGTGGATCAAGCAGTGTAGATTCCTCTGAAAAAGGGTAAAGAAAGACCGAAACACACTTTCAAGAAGGTGATGGAGAGGGATCTTTTGGTTAATGATCTATCCAAAAACATAGTCTATGATAGAGTACTTTGGTATTATGTGATCCATATAGCCAACCCCATCTAGTGGGATAAGATTTGGTGGTTGTTGTTGTCCTCGTCGTCATCATCATATCATGCCTCAATTTACCAACTCTCCCAAAGATAATACTTTAGGATGTGAAGAAGAACATTGCTAAACACCTTACTAAAAGGAATGAGTACAAAAAGTTCATTAACCGTCATATCAGCTTCAAAAATAATTTTACAGCAAACCAGAAACCAAGTCACAAATTTCATACCTTTGTAATAACAGAGATATATCAGCAGCTTCAGCTGTCTTACGCTGCTTTTGTTGCCCATAAATTTGGCACGATACTACATAAGTAAACTTCAAATCGGCTTGAGCCCGTGACTCACGTGACAGCTCAAAACCTTGACTTGTGATGTTGTTGTTCAGATAGTCATTCACTGTTGAGGAAAAAGATGGAAAAAATATCAATACAATAGTAAGTGAAACAAATAGAAAATCACATGCCAAAAAGGAACATTCTAATCTAACTACCTCCAACAGATTTACCCTCCACATAACTCTGCAACATCAAAGCCCTCCTATAATACATCATACCTCGTACTGCATTATAAAATAAGTTAAACGGACATAAAAATATGCATGGTCAACCAGCCAGAAAGTATATTAACAATATGCAATTTGGTATCAAGTAAAGGAATTGTACACATTTATAACCTGTTCTGGCTAAAGTCTGCCCTCGATAAGATGCCCAAAAACGAAGCTCCAGAGAATCACTGGAACTATCATGAAGATCTGCATCACCAGTGGACACATCTCGACCAATTCTTTCAAGAAAATTGTTCCATTCATCTGCAACAGTCATTTATTTCCAGTGTTAATAGGGACAAAAATCAAAACCCTTCCTAGATGGCTGGGCCATCTCCAAATAACTTCTAGGATAGCTTCCAGAAAGACATCAAACAACATTATTGGTTTTAACAAAAGTACCCATACCAAACTGATTGACCCTAACTAGAGGGAGAATTTTGAATTCACATGCATCTTTTCATGTGTGTTAAGTGTATATGGGTACTACTATCTATTTTGTTTCTCTTATTTTATGAGACTATGCGAGGGTTTAGATAAATTATTGCTTACTCAGGGTGCTTTTGGTACACTATAGACTGAACTCATTTATGTATGGGATAAACAAATATTGAACAGATCGCTTTATTCTCTGATTTCCTCGTCATTACAGTAAGATTATTGTTGAAACTTGAAGACCATTTACAGTTTTCATGAGCTTCACATGCATTATTTTATTTGAGAGGCGTCTGCACTTTCAAGACTTTTTACTTTATTTTTCTTTAGTCAACACATATATTCCAGTTCTACCCTTTATTTTAGTTGATTGGAATGTTTTACTTTTTAAATTATTATTTTGCTGTTTCTATGAGAATAGTCTGGGTAATGATAGCCACCATCTTCCCTTCCTATGCACATGATTTTTTATTCTGAAATCTGAACAACATGACTAATGAAGCTAAAGCAGAACTTATTTATAATAAAAACATGCTACACATCTCAAAATCTTAAACTTTAAGTGAAAGGATTCCTAACTTGGTACCAGAGCCTCAATGAACAAATTGTCAAGAGTTCAACACCCACTTACTCTGCTGACATTTCTAGCCCAATAGAACTATTTGATGAGATTTCACTTGACTGACTGACTTTTGGCAAAATTAGGGAAAATTAATCTTTTGGTCCATCAACTTCTGATCCGGTTGTAACTCAGTTTCTGAACTTTAACTCAATGCAACTCAGTTCCTGAACTTTAACTCAATGCAACTCATTCCCTATAATTTTAACCATTTTATAATTTAGTCCCTATGTTTTAAAAAATAAATCATATATATAATAAAAAGTCAGGGACTAAATTATAAAATGGTTAAAACTATAGGGACTGAGTTGCAGTGAGTCAAAAGTTGATGGACCAAAAGATTAATGTTCCCTAAATATTACAATAAAATTAGTCCCAAGCCTTACTTGATTACGTAAGCTTTTTAGTTGAAAGAACCCTCTACAATTATCATTAGTTGCAAGACTCGTTAAAGATTGCTGTTTCATATTTTTAGATAAAAATCACTACCAAAACATAACCACAAAGAGCTGAGACTTCAAAGTCCGAAAACAAACATGAGTTTGTTTATGGGAAGATTAGCTCAAAAGAGAAGACAGTACCTGGAAATATCTTCTGTAGATAGAAAATAATAGATATACCATCTTCATTCTCCTTTTGCAATTCGGAGGTACTATAAAGCACAGTTTCACTATAGTATGGTGTGAAGACACTATTTCAAAGTTCAAACAAAAGATATAAGGGAAAATGTTAATATGATGGGGTAGTAGAAATAGAGCGGAAAACACTCTGCTGTAAACATCAGGCATATTGTACCTAAATGACATCATTTCACTAACAGGCTTTGCAGGAGGCATATCCATAAATAAGGAATTAGTGAAAAACTCTAATCTTCTTCTTGCTTCAAGATTTTTAGGAACATTATCAGCTGAGTCCTTTACAGTAAGGAGAAGGTGCAACCGTTTCACCAACTCTTTCTACAACAACAAAAAGAAAAAAAAAATTATTCAGTTACACTGATATGAAAAACAAGGAATGATTGGAGGAAAATAAAAAAGGAGGTGTCATATCCAAAGCTCTTACAATTTCTGGATCATTAGGCCACTGTATTCTAGAAAAAAGCCGTCCCTCGTTCCTAGCTCTGGCCACAATGTTCCATGTATCAAGTTGTTCCCTAGGGAATAACATGTTAGAAAATAACAACCAAGACCACAGATAAAATCACAGTGCCTAGAAAATCATAAATATTCAACCAAATACCTTAAATCAAACGAAACCAGATCATGAGTAACAACATCATATAGATCAAATACAGCTTTGGCAGCACCTTTGGCAAGTCCAGGATCATTTCGAATCTAACAGAGATCATTTATTTTATAAGTAAAGATACAGTATACAAACCCGAATATTTCAATGCAAACCTCCAAACGGGCAGATATTTATAATCTTTTAACAATTAGACAGCATCAAGCAAAAGACTTGAAAGCAAGGGAAATTGCCAAAGTAATAAAAATAGATTTGAAAGAGTCCAAATAGATTTAAAATAGCCCTCTAAGTCTGATAAAATAAACGTGATCAATTCAACATGGCTGCTCAATAATGCTAGCATGAAAAATAAATGGACAATTTAATCAACTAGGATAATCAGAATGACAGGAAGAATAAATTGCATTGAATTTTAAAACTTTGACGTTTTATTTTCATCAAAGTGTATTGATAGATTTTCCATTCCTCCACAACGGCTTTTCTCATATTAATCCAACATTTAACCTTCTATAAACAATAGAGAAATATCATTTGTATTTGAAAAAAGAATTTATTCATGACAGGAGAGAAAAGTATAATAGATGGCCACCAAGTCATTAAATGATTCAAACAAACAAGCAGTGCAGCGAGTAAAATACCACAAATCTTAGTAGTAATTTTCATAAAGTACAAAGTATTAAAAAAAACACGATGTTTTTTTTTTCATTTGAAGTTACTAACAGAAATTTTACTGAGAATAGACAATCAGTGACAGAATAAACAAGCCTTCATGGTAATACAGAGCACATCATCCACATGGTCCACAGAATAATACCAGGAGTCCAGTCAATGCTGTAAATCTTGATAAAACCAGTGGAAGCTTCTTGAGTGATAAAGTGAGAACAAGTGAACCCTCTGATATACTGTTATTGATTTCACGAAAAATCCGCTCTACCCTGTGAAAGAAAATGCATGGAAAAAACATAAACAACAAAAGATGATTTTACAACCTTCAAAGAAGTGGCGATGTTCCAAAACCCACATGCAATTGATATCTCAGAAAGCAAACCTATAGAAGTTTTTTAAGAGGCTAAACTTAGGAAAAATATAAGCAAGGCTGTTCTCAGAATTGAATCTGGTTTATCAGATATACACAATAGGTAACATCTGTTCTCAGAATTGAATCGATTAAAATGATTAAAAAAAATCCCCAAGGAAAAATTATTGCCACAACAAATTCAGAACTTGCAAGCCTATGACTTGGAACATTCATAACTATCTTTTTCCACATTCTACTAAAAGTTCCACAATCTCTCTTGTTCTCTTCCTCATCATTTTAACATAAAACTGGAACTTCTCTTCCTCACTCCTCTCCTCATATCCTTCATCTATTAACCCATAAATGAAATTTAAAATATCAGATAATACAATAGTCATTAAAATCATGTTGGAATTCTTTATTTTCAATCAACTAATGAATTCAAAATTTTTCAGTAGTTAATCCATATCTCATAACACAACATATACATGAAAATCAGAAAATATGATAGAGCAGTGAAAAACAATACCAAAGCCTTCCTTCGCCATCAACTAATGAATACAAAATTTTCTCAATACTGTAATAGCACTCCTGAACTGCATATGCCATATATTCATCCCTACATATTCTGTTCCAAAGATCTGCCTGGGTATCTTTGCAGTCTATAGCCAAATCAATTGCCAACAGGATCTGGAAAAACAATATCATCCAAAAATTTAACAGCGCCCTAGAATATTGCAGAAGTCAGTTCAAAGAGTTGTCACAAGTAATGCGTATTGCATAATAGGCTATACCTTACTACTTAGAAGAAACAAAGGCCATTGAACTAATCTAAGACTCCCCCTGTTGCTAGGGATAGAAAGCAGGTCCAATTCCCTGGGACAAATAAAATAAACTAAATTAACATGCTACCTGCTGAGCAAGACTCACTGAGAAGAGTCAAACACCTTAAATATATGCATAGAAGCAAATCCATGTATTTATTACTTCTTATCAAGAAGGAAACTCTATGATATACCTGTTGCTGATAAAATCTTCTTCTCGCAGGCTCTTAATTATTTCATTCCAAAATGGAGCGAACATGGCTGCATATTCTTTGTTATTATCCTGAGATTCCTGCATGAAAATAACCACGTGTACTAAAACTGCAAACCAGCAATACCCAAACAAAAGGAAAGTAATGCTACAACAAAATCATTATGAACTTTCAGCCAAGTGCAGAAGCATATAAGAAGGAATAGTAAAAGATAATGTTGACTATAACAGCTAAAATAACAACAAACTAAAAGCAACAAAAGTGATAAAACATGTTTCCCAAAACTTTCTCGAGTTTGAACACTGATAAACAGGTATCATCATCAAAACGCAACATGTCTATTGTCCATGCCATACAGGCATACACAAGTTTTCTTTCATCAATACTGTCCGTAAAAGTTCTCCTACATGGTTGCCAAGCATCTACTGGAGTGGATGGTAAAAAGCACTTCCAATAGTCCCAAAGCTTTTTGACATTAAGCCAAGGCAAGTAAATGAAGATTATATTGTAAGGTATCAAAAATTGAACCAACTGAGACAATGGGTCAAAGTCCAATGGTTTAACAGAGGTCGAATCTGCTGTAATTAAATTATCATTCTTATAATTATATTAATTATTTTATATTAAAAAATAATAATAATAAAACCAAAATAGATAAACGCTGAATTAACAAGTGAGAATCCCTTTGAAGTGCAATAAGGCTGTACATTCAAATAGGAAATTATGTAAGATAAATGAAGTGCCAACAAATTAGAAGCTGAAACAATGTATTGAGACAAGCAATTTGATTGTGACTTGTAAGGAGAACGCCCGACCTGAGTCAACTCCATTCAGCTAAAAGGGAAGAGGACAATAGGAGATACTATAGATAGCATTAGGAAATCAATGCCAAAGCTCATCTAAGAAGCAAAACAATTAGGGACTGCATCATGATGAGGGGTAGAGATAAAAAGGTGAAAATCCAATTCAAAATGCCTAGGAGTAGGAGGATAATGTGTGATAAAATGACAACCACTGGTATTGCCCAGAATCCCTTCCATCATGATAAGACATAAAATGTGAGAATCAATCTTCATTTCATAAAACAGAAGTTCAATAACGTCTAGTAGAGTTGACATAAATCCCTACCAATTTTATAGCACCTGATTTGCTAACAAAAGTTGTGACAAGCATGAAGCAAGCTTAAAGAACTAAGATGCCAGCTATTTAGATCAATATTTACTCCCTAACTAGAAAGGGAAATAAATGTTTTCCTATAATTAGGCATAAGCAATTTTATCTTTCAAAAGACAAGAAAAGAGAAAGGAAAAAGAAAAATCAATCAAATAATTCAGTGGTGAGTGCCTTGACCAAAATGAAATCATAAGCAAGAGGTAACAAATGCAGCCATATGAAGACTGACATAGAAGGTTCTCCTGAAAGCAACTGACATTTTCGCGAACTAAAAATTATCCTCCCTTGCAACAAATATTAGAAAAATCCTCCTACAAATTTCAAATAAACCCATTTCACAATAAACAATAATCCAAAACCAAACAAGAAACAGCAGGGAAAGACATTCATCACGTAAAACTGCATTGATCAAGTGAGGCTTAATTTACACACATAAAAGTGACAACCTGAAAACTTGAGATAGCATCTGAAACACAAAAATAATACATGTTTAACCTCACCTGAGATGATTGTCCATTGAAAGGCATCCTGAAAAGCCACATTCAAAGCAACTTCCATTAGGGAAAATAAAGAAGTGGGGAATATATGCATGCATTAAAATAAATTTTAGTCAAGCATCAAGTCTTATAACATGCTAAATATAAAGTGACATAGGCACATAGCATACACTACTATGCTTTCATAGCTAAAGCTTAAAAGGCTAATTGAGGTTCTCATTTAAAAACAACGTTCTTTAAGGTTACACTAAATAAAAACAAACATCACATTCATACCCCACCAATAAACGTGTTATTCCATCATAAATTAAAAGATATGCAGCAGTAAGGGTGTAAAGAAGTGATTCAAACAAAAAACACCTAAATGCATCAGTTAAAACATCTATAAATGGCAAGAAAACCTTATTGCAAAATGAAAACGCTCCAGATTAGAAAACTTACCTTTTCATTTGTGGGGAGATCATACGATTGGCAAAGGCTTCTGGAAAACTCTCAAAACGTTTATGCACCATTTCTAGTGAGCGTATCTACAAGCCAAAGTTTGACAAGTGCAGTAAAACCAACCATGAAGAGAACAAAATCACATATACATTCCAAGTAACAATGTATGTATTTTCCCTTGGCAGGTAATTTGACATATAAGGCTCCTTCAAGGGCTTTTCAAGCGAGGAAGTGCTCTGGTAGGATAGGATGTTCCTTCATTGCAGTAACATTTGAAATTCTATAATTTTAGGCTGACTAATGTCCTTACGATTATTTTGTAGTTGTCTTATCAATATCAGGGTTTTACAACTACTGCAAAAAGCAGTCATCAAGAACTTGCGCAATTGAATTATAAGTCCAAGCACCGATAATTGTACCATTTGTAAGAATTACAAAATTGATAAGAAAAAAAGGAAAACAGGTAATAATAAAAACAGTCATATTTTCTCCTATATACCTCACCCAGCCGTGCTCGTGCACCTGTTATGCCACCAACAATTGCTGACAAGACCGTGTACCAAATATGAATATCCATGAGATAAATCTGTAAACCAAACAAAGGTTAGCAGGGCATGATACTGCCAATTACCAGAGTACATGGCAAATACAGCAATTAGCAACTACAGGTGCTTTGATTACAAAAGCAAGAGAACCTTCACTAAATAGACCAAAAACAACAACAAATCTCATTCCACTAGGTGAGGTTGGCTACATGGATTGCACGGTACCATTGTATTCAATCAACAAACAAACCTTTAGATAAAAGGCTAACAGATGTGTGAAATTATAACCCAGAAGAAACAATATCCAAAAGAAGTAATTATGCAATCCCATAGACAGTCAGCATGAAAATGAAGCTGAATAAATAAACAATACTTACAGCCACAACAGGAGCCCATAAGCTAACTACAGTCAAAAAATTGTTATTCCCTGCGAAAAACAAAAAAACAAGCTTAGGTCGATAAAATAGCATTTTGCCCTTAAAGATGCTCAGACTACACTAAAACATCAGAGTAGGAATTGCATATTTGATGAAGTAAAGTCTGTCAACAACTTGGTTGTCTAGATTTTATGTGCTGCACACTTTTTTTTGCAAATGTAAGGCGTGCTAGCTTTTCTAAGAATAGATAAAGCACTTATTCCTCCCATAATTACAAACCATACTGACATTTTTCCTATCGTTCGTTGTAACATTTGGCCATTTAGGAAACAACTATAGTCCAAACCACAGCTGATGATCATTGGTTCTTGCCATTGATAGATGAATCCAACCTTATTGGGCATAACATAACTGTGAAACTGAGAGGAACTATTGTATTTCTCACTTCTCTGTTGAGATTATTACATAACATAATCCTATATATACACAAAAGAGGCCTCCAGGGAATAAAAGCTAATTAAACCTAATAAATGCTAATAAAGTTATAAAATTATTTACAATAAAAACGAGACATTTCCACAATAACCATAGATACTTACTCTTTGAGATCAAATCATGCCATGAGTAATCCAAAAGAGAGAGATTCACAATGATATTGGTAGGACTGACAAGAGGCTTGATCTGCAATATGAGGAACAGATTAGAATTACCACATTGTGCAGTAAAACCACTCCAAATACTCTTTCCTGCATTGAAGTTAAATGATAATAGAACAAAATCCATAGATTATCAAAACCTTGTTATTACTGTGACAGTATAATCAAAACACACTCACTTGCCTGGAGAAAGTATGCAAAAGTGAATTTGCAAGCAAAGATCACCAACCAGAAGACAACATACCTGCAGAAGTGAATAAGACAGAATAGAAAAATAACCAGAAAATAATGCATATTATCATCAAGCACCACTTATAACACGAGAAATGAATATAAGAAACAAATGACATTCCAAAGTTCTCAAAACATGTAGTTCTAGTAATCAAACAGAAGCACCGAGGTAAGCTAGTTCACAAGCATATAAAACCATTTTGATTATATCTACCAAGGTAATACAAATAGAAGCATCAACAATAAAGTCAATAACCATCTCGTCCCATTAGGGTGCTTTGATTTGGATGAGATTTCATAGCCAAGTAACAACTGACCTACAATAATCACCCATCTTCTCATAAAGGCCACGTCCAACATAGTACCGTTCCTGTTGTCATCATAAAGGCAAAAATAACATATCATGACATAAAAATAACTTGAAAATTATCCCCTAGCCATTAATTAAGGAAAATAACTGACCTGATAAATCCACTTAAAAAATTGAAAAAATGACTGATCAGACATTTCAGAAATTTTATGACATGCTGGAACTTTGAGCATAAGCGCAAGGAATAGGCGTAGAGCTGCATATACAGCAAGGACAAGGATGTATATCCGAAAATAGAATGAGTTATCTGAACTACGATCATTCCTCTCCTGCAAAACCTTCCTGCAATTGTTTTATCAAATATATGGTTAAGATACCATAAACAAATGAGATGTATGGTAATCTACTGGCAACATATATAGTAAGATATCATGCAAAATTGAGATAGTATCCTGCTTACACAATAATGTCTTAAAGATAAGAACTTACACATAAAGATATGTCACAAACACAGAGCTCAAGCTACCCCAGAAGAACTGTATAACTAGTCTAGAAACAGCCATGCCCCTTGCAGTAGTGTATGCTCCAAAAGTAAGCAAAACATCTAGAAAACCTATTTCCAACGTGTAAAAGATAATATTAAAATTACTTGCCATTTAAAAAATCAACAGCTGCAGAAAACACAAACACCTTACTTTTTATGAAATTCATAATTGCAAATGATGGCCCAATGCTTAAGATTGTCTTAAACGTATCCAAGTTTATGTGTCCATCGTTGAAAGCAATTATTGTTAAAGCCTGCATCAAGCACAAGGACATTCTTCATGTTGAAAATTCATTATTTATGCTAAGACCTAACAGTAATAATGAACGTGAGAAATGTAACCTGGAACATTAATGCCAAGAAAATCCATAGACGATGGAAACTTCGATACAGGTGTAGGAAAGTTCTATGCTCAACAAAACTGCTTTTACCAGTCTGCCAACCACATGTAGATTGATAAACAGGGAAAAATAAAGTGAATACAAAAATATGCATGAATGAGAATATGATGACTAGCCACACTTCCCCACTCCACTTAGTGCCATCATCCAAACTATTGAACAATTTTGGTATCATAGGTATAACTGAAAGTAAAAGACAAATCAATTCATTCTTCACACCATTAAATCTATACTTCCTCCTATTTATAATAATTCCCACATAGATAGTCCCTTAACCAATTAACTGATTCCTAACCTCCCATGGAACAACAATTCTCACACCTAGGCTAGAAAGGCTCTTGGCGAACCCAAGTACAGTAAGTGCTAGTATAGTCTCTATAAACTAATCTGGATCACAAGAGTGGAGAATGATTTTAACTATTTAAGTTACAAGCATAGAAGGCCAATTACATATTTTTTGCTATTTTCTCTGACATGGAAGATTGAACAACTTAACCACATTGCAAGTTTTTAAAACAAAGGAAAAGGAACATCTCAGTGCCTCTTAGGAGTACAATTAAACAAAAAGAAATTAATAGAGGGAAAAAGAAAGCGTGCAAGGATAAAAAATACCCAACATTAGCAGAATGGCTTCAGAAATATTTCACATATTAAAAAAGAAAGCATGAACAATTAGGATCCCAGAGAAGTATTATCCATAGAAAGTAAAGGATGAACAAATAAAGCACCAAAACAAACCCGTTTTGACTTCTTTGGCTTTAACAAGAATGGCGACTCTTCCTTTATTGGCCAACCTAAATCAAAACAAGTAGGTGACCTGCATAGAAGTCTGTTAGAATTAAGGAAGAAAACACTAGCCAAATTGTCATCTATGCTACTAACCAAAAGTATTCATTGAAGTCATCATAATTCCTCCATGCTGAATGCGCGGCTTTCCCATTATTGTTTCTAGAAGCTTCCTGCATTGGATTATGGATGGTGGCTATGTAAAATAAAGAATGAAGGTAAACAAGAACAAATGAATACATATCTCCTGCTAGCCAATGCAATTATACAAGATTATCCAAGCTTGTCTAATGTGAACTAAACAAGCTAAAGCACCAAATGTGTTATAATAAAACTTCATTATTACATGATTACAGTTTCATGAACAAGCAATAGGCCATTGTTTCTCTCATACAATGATCAGCTCCAAGTTATTCAACAGGAATGTTCTCTTATTAATAGTGAGATGAAATAAAATCCAATGTTTGAGGTCCAGATTTTCTTTATATTTTCAACTTATACCCTATTGTATACTTCTCTTGGACTTAAAATTAGCCTAGTTGTTTCTTTCTAGAATGTGTCATGAAAACCATTCCATCTACAATAAAATTTTGATCGAATGGTTAACATTTCAGCCATCAAATTTAAATGCTATCCCATTCTTCAAAACCAAGCTTGTTCTTAAGCAAAGCTTACCTTCATATATCCCTAATGAACTTTAATTTGCTAGTTCCTAACCTTAATCTGTCCACATAAACCTGATATTAATCACCAAAAGTTGAGTAGTGTGCCTAATATATGTTTCATCCAAGGGTGAATTTTCATGAATGCATAGGCAAGTTGGACATGATCAATATCTGTGATCCAACTTGAGGTGGAATGCGAGAATATCTTACTTTTTATTGTAAATATTTGTATAACCTTATTAGCATTTATTCTCTAGTTTGTTCATCCGTTTATATATTAGAATGTATTCTTCACTTCAGATTAATGAGAAACACATTTTTTCTCACAAAATTCTACAAAAAATGCGAATAGAAAAAAATGAAATCAGCTTAACCATAGAAGGGGCGACACCAACTAACCTCTGACATTGTCTCATATATAGGACTGATAATTTGCTCAAGAAAGGAAACAGAACCACTGCTGCTGCAGCTTTTTGCAGGACTAGCTTCTCCATGATCCAAAGTAGCGTCCAACTCTTTTGCCATCTGGATAACCATTAAATCAGTTAAGACATCTTTGAAAAAGATAAGAAATTAACTACCTTTCAGCATATTAGGTTTTAGCATGTTAAAAGGCAAACATTTTAAAGAACAAAATCAATGCAGGCCAACTGCCCTTGTAGAACATGATGCCTTTTGTATTGTCCTTTTATAGAAAAATAAGTTCATAAAAAAAAAAAGATCAAAAAAGAAAACAATAAATTGACATAATTCATATGTCTTCTCTTTTGAATTCATAACATAAAAACAGTTTACTTTGAAAGAACCATAGTGACTGTTCTCAAAACTTTTTTCTTTTTTTGTTGTTGAATACAAACAGCGATTGGGATGGCCCACTTATTAAGCTGCATGAATTTTGCATGCTAAAAAGAAAAATAAATAAATTTCAATTTTTCAATGCAAGGAAACAATTAGAATAAGTTTCCCATTTCTTTCTGCCAAAACTTTCAACTTGTATCAAATAAACTTCTCGAAATCCCACAGAAAAGCCCAATGACCTCTTATCACAAGAGATCCCCAACAATCTATTTGTAAATTAGTCTCCAACATAGTTGAGAGCATCACTTTAATGAAGAACACAACACTACAACAATAATAAATCAATAAACATAGTACTAAGTAATTTTCCAATATTCGCAGGGAACAGCCATCAATTCAAACAAAATTACATTTCCACTTTCAAGATCTACCAATATCATGTTGTATTGAAAAAAACAGAGTGCTTTTATTCTTTATGAAGAAAGACATATTGAAGAAAAGAAATAACTACACTAAAAACGACAGGACAACAAATCCACCCCAAACTACAAACGTAGTGCATAAAGATAACATGCTCTTAATATACATGGAATCAATAATGCCACAACATGCAATCATGACCAAAAATTGAAACAGCACAATAGGAGACTTACATTGTGGAAAATATAGCAAAGGCATTCTGGAAGAAAACGGACATTTGCAGCTTCACCCCATATAAGAAAATACAGGGAAACTAAAAACAGCTTTCTGTCCCTATTAATGGCCTCTAAACTGCAGAGAATAATTAGAATCAAGTAACGCATAGTACAATACGGAAAAGTTATTAATTGTAAGAGATGATCTAAGTGATGACCTATTCCATGCAAGTCGAATTCGCAAATATCTGCACCATTTGATATAGTTATCTAGCACCTTCAAGAAGACTTCATTGATTGCTTTCTCATCTATTTTCTGTACAATTCCAGCAAATAGAAAAAAGAAAAGGATAAGTGCCAAAGAAGGGTCCATCAGCTAGTCCATAAGAAATTCAATAGAGTTCTGATGTGTGAATTTCAGGGGTGACAATCATGCACACATGCATAAGTCTATCATTACATTCATCATATAATACCACAATACAAAACATGGATCCTTTAAAAGCCCACTAAAATCTAAATAGTTGTGTTACCAATTAAAGTGGGCCTTGAAGGAAGAGCTACAGGATGGGTGAATATCTTGTGCAAGCAAACATTCATCTACTAAAAGAAACTAAGGTCACATTTGTTAGAAGCTCCCTTATTTAGCAGGTGTTCGGATTGGCTTATTTTAAGTGATTTTGCGTTGTGTGAAATAAATATGTAAAAGGGATTGTTGTCTAATAAAGTGTAAAGGAGCTTTCTTACTTGATTATGGGGTTTTCCAAACACCTCATTAAGGGAATGGGAATGAAAATTGAGCCTACGAAGGATCCAATTCATATGTTTGGTATGATTGAAGAAATAAGAATGATTGAAAGAGGGAAAAAAAAATTCAAACAACACAAATAGTGTTAAAAAAATGTTTTTTTTTGGGGGGGGGGGTCTTCTTTGTTCATCTTCCTCCTCACATGCAAGCCAACAGCAATATGAGAATTTGAGATTGAAAACAAAATAAAGCTTATTCAAATGACACAAAGTGGTGATGGCAATGAGCAAACAGTGATGGTGACAACAATCTAAGGCTTCAACAACGGAGACAGGCATGAGAAAATGGTGAGGGTCCAAGGCTTCAATGATAGGGATGTGGCAACCTCAAGTGCAGGACAGTGATGGTGATGGCGGCAATTTGAGAACAAAAGGCACGTGGCAATGGTGGCTAAAAAGATGTGAAGATGTTTGAAGATGGCCAAGAAGAAGAGGATGCTAAGGAAGATGGAACAAGTGGTGACAATAGCAGTGGTGGGGATGTGATGATGACGGTAGAGAAGAAGAATTTATACAAAGAACATGATCTGATGGAGGCTTATAACTTCTTCCATAATGGATAAAACTTATAACTTCTTCCATCATGGATAAAACCATCATAAATTTTGGCTTCTTCAGAAGAAGGGGATTTTCCATCGGGCTCTTAATGGAAGCCTAGTTCCATCATTTGAAGGAAGCAAAAGTTGACAAGACTCATCCACACACACCAAACATGACACTGATGAGAGAAATCCTTCATTTTCCTTTCCAAGGTCGCTTCCCACATACCAAACATGACCATCAAATCTAAACAGTTGAGTAACCAATAAAAGTGGCACTTGAAGGACGAGCTACAAGACATGTTAATATTTTTATGCAAGCAAACATTGACCCACTAAAAGAAACTACATCGTGGGTGGGCATCACTTTTCTGCATCTCTCACAAATATTCCACTTCAATTAAAAACTCAACCTCTAAAGCAATAAGCCACTTAAACCTACAGTAGCGGATGCTCAACCAAAGCAATTATTTAATATAATCTTCCCTAAAGTCCACCCAATCATATAAGCAAACATAGTAAAGTCACAATAAAATAAGAGTTGAAATCCCAATTAAAACGTAGAAAAAGGATAGTATGATTAACAAATGATGGACAAAAAAAATCCATTTAAAATAAATGCCTTTGCTGATAAATAATATTGCAAATTTTAGACAAACTTCGGTGAATGACCACAAACAAAACAAATTCTTCAACATCTTTTTGACAATATCTTCCTAAAGTTATATCACAACCCACTTTCATATCAATTAAACAATCAAATCAAAATAATCGAACTATCATGTTGAAGGCATATAATAATAAAGAAGTACATAATACCTAGAACCCAAAAGCTAAGTTATAGATACCAAAAGTACAGTAACTTGGATTAACAGAAGCACTCACTGGATCAGCATCAGTAGGTATACTAAGCCGTGATTGTGCATTTGCTATCATCAAAACAACATTTTCACGCTGATTCCTTATGTTGTCTTTCTGCACAAGGAAATTTGAGATTACTTGCCAAGAATTTAAACATGTGTGCTACAGAATATCCTAGGGATGTTTGATCATAACAGTAGAGAATTTACAAACCACTTAGCATGATGGAAACTTGCTCTAGAAAATGACTCTAGAAAATGAAAAGGAAAGTTACACTTTGCAATGTTTGTTGTGCAAGAATTTTGATTCCTATGGAAATGGAATTCAACCAAATTAATAGAATCTTCTTTCCTCCCTAATCCCCTAAGAAATCAGACCACAAAAATTGAGTGTTAATGACCATTTTGCCCTCAGTTCCCAAATTTGGAGATTTGCCCCTATCCTCAATGTGCCTCTCTATCATTTATCCACTCTCTCCTCTCTCCTTCTACTTCTACTCAATCCCCCTCTCCTGTCCCTTACAAAATTTTATCATAGGATGTAAGTTTCCATTTTCAATAATTTCTACAATAGTATGTGCATTAACTTTTCTTTACATGTCAAACATAGCATTGGGCCAACATCTCTCTTCTCAATTAACATTCCTTTAAAAATCATTACAGCAGAAAAACAAGCCCTAAGCATTCCCTGCATAACCATTTTTATATAGTTTTTTAAGAAACAAGGCACATTGCTAACTAATCAACGCATGTATATTTTATCAGTGTCTTGAGGCATGAATACATAAACACATTCATTACTCCTTACTTAATAGCTGATGAATCTGCGGCAAGCATGAATCCATACCAGAAAGAAACACCTATGACCCAAAGTTTGATGACAATTTTTTTTTCTTTGGGAAGGGGGGTTGCATCAGCCCAAAACCAAAAGTCCAATGAATCACAATGAAACCAGTAAATAAATAAGTTATACCATCCAACCAAACAATTATCCATGGTCAATGCCAAGAATGAACAGAACATTGCAACTACAGCAAACCTGGAAGCCGAAGACAAATTCTAAAAGGTCAAACATGTCTGCATCTCTTTGTCCAGATATGTTAAAGCCAGGAGGAAGTCTAGGGAACTGTTCAGTATATCTAATTGCAGCTATTGCTCCTTTAACCTGATATTAAGAATAAGCACTCACAAGTTACGATAATATACAAGCACAGTACCAATAATGAATGCCAGAATAATCTCACAGTAATCATGGGAGCAACCAATGATAATGCAACTTGATAAACTTAGAAGGATATGACAGATCAAGGATGCCACAAATTTCTCAGAACATCAACTTACTTCTGGGAAAAATCTGATAGGATTGGTCAATGATGTTGCTTCCAAGGGAACGATATTATAAGGTATCAATTCTGCAGATAATGTTGCACCCGACATTTTGATTTTCCTCAACTAGGTCAACAAAGAAGAGTAAGAAGAATTATTCACAATCATTTTGATGCAAGGAGTACCTCAAAGGTTGCCAAAGTTCAAATGGATTTATTAACCCCCATAACCAGATGCCAACCATCTCAAAAAGAGTGATAGATGGGCTTAGTTGTTAATCACAACGTAACCAAAACAATATTGAAAACAGAAAAATAAATAAATAGCAAAAGACATGTGATTAGACCATGAATAGAGAAAATACTTTTCATCTTTAAAGTCATTCTAAAAATCATATAGAACAAGTACCTCCTCCATTATAAGCCCTCCAACACCAACAGGATCAGCATCCTTACTCAATGCCTCCATGACCTCCACCAAGGCTCTCAAAGTAGCAATTACCTTTCTCATTTCTGATGATTTCAATTCCAACCTACAACAGCAAAATAATACACAATTACATCAGAATAGAGCAAAGTTTGAACGTAATAAAATGGGAAAGTTTTTCTGCATGCTTTGAGCAAAGTTCTATAAGGCAAAAAATTTTGATTATTCTAATCACTATTTCATCAACTTCCCTGAAAACCTTTTGTTAAATTTTAGTTGATGATAACTGGGAAAAGTAAACGGGCCAGTTTCTTGGCATGACTAAGAGGCTCCTGGTCAGTGATCAATTTATTCCTTTCAAATCCTCAAAGTTTAATGTATCGATCCCAATAAGATTGGAAATAGATAAACTAAAAATTATAAATAAAGAAGCTTATTTTCAAAATGCAGAACCCACGACATGTGTCTATGTCTCATCAATTGCGTAAGAAGATAGTAGAGAAATTCAAAGTATCCAGATTATAGTTCATTAGCTTTTCTTAGGACTTTGTTTTAAAATTTTCCACCACCATGCACTAAGTTGTGAGACTGAGCAGATATTCTGGATAAAGAGAAAGGCAAGAGTATGCACTTCAATCAGCTTTAGCAGCCAATGAGACAGAGAATAATTTCTGCGGGTTCAAAGTCATCCAAGGGCACCAAGGTGCGCAGACTTTGTGAAATAGTTTTGGTTGGATAAAAATAAATAAATTACACAGCTAGACCAAGCCTTCACAATTTGATGGCACACAGGCAACTACTTTTGACAAACAATGACCTCAAATTAATGTATGCAAACTAACTCAAGATCATACTTGTAAGCAAAGAAACAGGCCTTTCCAGGCAGGAGAGAGCAGAAAATACAAGTTATTGCTTATCCATTTCAGTGATAAAGAAACCATGAACTTTATTTTAATATAAACTGGATCATACAGGTAATAACTATATTGCAACATATAATTCATACATACTCTCCAAGATTAGAGCTGAAAGTTCCAGATTCTTGCAGCCTCTGCTCTTCTCTTTGAATGTCATCCACCCTGTAAAGTCTCTTGTACCGTTGATAAAACTCCCACAGGTTTTCAATATCATGATTGCGATCAATGCGGCCACCATCCCTTTTAGCAAGTTTTTGCTTATGATGCAGAGAAATCAAAATCATAAGAGAAAAATTTGTTGACCAATTAAAAACTAATTGTGAGAGGAGTTAGAAAACAGCATGTCAGTATAAAGCTCTTTATAAATCATCATGTATCACTCAGAATTCAAAGTTGATACCTTGATTACAGACATCAAACCAGTCTTAAACTGGAGAACTCCCCTGCCAGCACTGTTGGGATCAAGATTTTGGGCCATACTATATGCTTGTTCACACACTAAAGTTAAAGGCATAAGGTCTTATTAGTGTATATTAGTAGAAATGAAAAAAAAAAAACTAATTAGAGAATAGAGTATCAAACTATGTACACGAGTAATTCCACTTCTAGAAAGCAAAATCTGTACGACACTCAAACACTTTCCCTTGACGGAAGTGAGCCTCGCCCATTAAATCAATCATTCATGTGAAAAGGAGACGCATATAGCACTAGAAACTCTTACTACTTAATTCGATTAATTCCCCTCTATCAAGAGTTTAAACTAGAAACAACATTTGCTGCACCACCACTGAACACCAAAAGGAACAGCAGAAATACAGCAGCCAGAATGGCTAGAAATTGATATCATGAAACGAATGCACTCACAAATCCGGGCGACATTTGCGTCCACTGATTGAATCTCATCAGCAGCCTGCAAGATCGCATCGATATTCGTAGTCTGAGCAAGTGAAGGTGGAACAGCGCCGGCTATCCCACTTGAGGTTCTCTCATGACCTTGGCCGGCGATTCTCAGCTGCTCCCTCTTCAACGTCGCTCGAACCAGCCTCTCCCAGTTGTCACGAACCCTAGCCATGCCTCCAACACCGATCGAAGCGACCGATGCCCAAGGTTGTTTCTACGACCCCGAACTTGATCCAGAATTGGATTTCCCAATTCCCTCTTCAATGAAAAGACAGCTGAGAGTATAAGCCCGACCTTGTAAAATTGGTTTTGAAAATGGGGCGGTTTAGTAAAGGTTAACGTAGACGCGTATCGTCTGGAACAGAGTGACAGAGATTGCGAGAATTGCCGGTTTTCAATTTCCCCGCTCCCTAAGAAAGACAATGACGAGTTCGGATCCCGCTGCCGTTTTCTTACCGGGGTCTAAAGTTCAACCGTGTGGACATAACTACTGAATATTGAATACAAGCCAAGAATGTTGGGCGGGTTAAGCTGCATTTGCTAAGTAACAAAAC